>ML257918.1:144101-162297 GCA_005239495.1 Nicotiana undulata | reverse complement strand
CCCCGTGGAGCGTTCTGAGGGAGATACCTTCAGTCCACGTCAGAGCTTCGAGGTATACACAGGGGTCCGTGGATCCCGAGGCTTCTTTCCTTTACCGCTTCATTGTCTTTCTCCTTTATTCCCAAGATAGTGTTGTACTTTCATTCCAGACTTGTATTTAGTATTCTAGTAGTTAGTCCGTGAGATTGTGACACCCCGGTTTTGGGAGGTTACGTTATTTCATGATTGTTATGTTCTTACTTTCCGCATTTAAAGTTTCGTTATTTTTATTAGCAATGCTTGAAGGATTCTGTTGGGAATATGAAAAAGGGAAAAACATGTTATCGATTTTGGGTTAAACAGTTGTTCCACTATTATCTCAGTATGTGATGGGAATTGGTTGAAGTTGACGAGTTAGCATTTTATTCCGTATTAAATGATTTTAAATTGCTAGTGCAAGTTATACGTTGGCTGGCCTAGCGGGTTCAACGTTAGGCGCAGTCACGACCTAAAGGATGGGAATTTGGGTCGTGACACCGCCCCGAGTATATACTAAATAGCGCTTAAGACAGAAAGAAGAATTCCAAAAAAAAAAATCCGATTGAACAATTGCAAATTTTTAAATTGTTTCTTAATGGCTAATACTCATATTTGAGTTATATATATGCTCAAGGATGTTTTTAATAAGAAGAAATTTGAGGAAAGGGTAATTTCATATATAATCAAATGTTTAATGTCAATTTTCTAAAATTTTCGTTTTAATTATGAATGTCATATTCACCTCGTTTTCATCTTTCTTTTGTGAAGCTTTATATATCTTTTCAAGATTATAATTAATTAGAAATTTTTCATGTAGACATATTATCTACTCACTTTAGACCATGCACATTATACTATTCCATACGATTTCTGCTTAGCACCAATACGTGACGAAAATTCTTCCTTAGTATAGATTAAGACCAGATAGTTTTCTAATCACTTTTGAGATTGAAATGAGTACCGCAATGTTGCACGTTTCATGTTTATTATACGGACATAATTTTTTGTAACAATTTTTCTTTATAACAACATTTTACTTTAATGAAAGCCATATCTTTTGAAAAATTAAATTTTCATGTTATGTTATAATATATGTTCTTTATAACAAATTTTTTACTATAGCAGTCAAAAAATACGGGAATGGACGGAGTTACTATAGAGAGGTTTGACCGTATATGATCAATTTAAGTCAGTAGATGTGAAGTCTTAACTATCTAGCATTTTGTGTAAAAAGGAAGTCGGATTATATGCGTCATTTTTTAAATTGTTTACCCTCAAAATCGGATAACAATTGAATTTGTAAGTGGTTTACGGATACGTGATCTAATTTGATACAAAATGATAAATTAGATTGCAATTGAAATAAATAATGGAAAAATAAACACAAACCACAAAAGTTGAACAGTTTTAGCCTTGGAAGGTTAGCCACCCTCGAGCCAAAAGCGCTTTGATTGATATCAGAACATAACGACAAGAGAATAATAAGAACATAAAAAGAATAAGAATACATTTCTTTGGGATGCGTGTTACAATGTATTAATTGAATTATCAGACCCTTTTTATATAGTAGAGGAGTCATACTTTAGGTACAATTCTATAAAAGGTAAAAATCCCTTGATTTGCTGATTGTCGGTTCCTTAGTGATACGTGATGATCCGACCGGTCGTGGATATTTCGGTCTTATGTTAGTTATCTCAATCAATGTTTCTCCGAACTCGTTGGAGACTAAGGCCGATACCGGACTCAATGTTCTCGAAGGCAGACGTTCTGACCTCGGGTTCTAGCTCGGTGGGACTTGAGGTCGATCTTGAGTCCTTGGTCGCCACGTTCCAAGCCTAATCTACCAAGTTGTAGGCAAGCTCGATTTCGACCGTATACAGATAGTCCCCTTATTTTTCGGAGAGCAGTCGATGAGAAACGACATGATATTCCGATCTCGACTTTGATATTTTGTGATAGAAACGACAAAACAGTCAAAACCTCTAGTCAGTCAAGTCTTAATGGCATTAAATGTTTGTTAGTTACCGGTCGGCCACTCCCATATGTGAACTGTCGCTGAGAAACAATAAACACCCCCTCATTTGTTCATTCAAACTTTACTTTCAAACTTTTTGCCCTCGTACCTTAGAAATTTCAACACTTTCAAGCATCAATTTTCTGGTTACTCTAAGATTTTTTTATAAGAACTTCTGTTTTGTCTTCATCCCAAACCATCAAGCATACTCTATTAACTTTCTCTTTTTCCTTCATTTTTCAAAGAAAATGGCGAAGACTTCAAAATCCGTTTCCCAAAAAGAAACTCCCTCTACCTCGCGGCCTGCTACCGAGGAAACCGTCTCGCACACTACTGTCGAGGAACCGAAATCGGAGCCTCCTCTAAGAATGTTTATCCCGGGAGGTGTCCGCCAGTTAATGCCTATTTTAAGGTTGAAAAACCTTCTTCCATACCAGGCCGATGCGAGACGATCTCGTGGTATAACTGCTCGATCACCGAGGATGTCATTTCTGAAGTCAAAAAGTATTATAACTAGGCTGACAAACATGTGGTGGTTTCCAAACCTGATGAAGCCATCACCACCCACGTTGAGGGATTTTAAGTGTTTACACTTATCCCTTCACGTTGGGCCCCTTGGACCCGGTCATCATTGTCTTCTACAAGAGATACGAGGTAAACCTTGGTCAGATTCACCCTTCTTTCTGGAGGATCGTAATCCTCCTCCGTTTCTTTGTGAGCAAGATCAAGGGGTGCCCCATCACTATCGACCATCTCATGCGCTTATACAGTCCCCGACTCTACCGGGAGGACTAATCAATCTTGCCCGTTGGACTAGTAAAGCCCTGTTCTCAAGTATCGATGAATATAGGGATAGAGGTTGGCTATGCCGTTTCTTCTGAGTGAGGACCTCGGATTTGATCCCGGCCGAGCACATACCATTCCCGGAGAATTGGAACATGTCACCTAAGCTGAATTTTCACTTCTAAAATTTTATTTATCGCCTTCTTTCCTTTCTTCTTATCGGTGTTCTGCGATGGTGCAGTCGTTGCTCGGATCCCCTACGCAGTTCCTCGACTCAAAGAGTGGGTCCAGGGCATCACATCAAAAAGGCCTTATTCCAAGCGCTCGTGACGCTAGCTTTCAAAGAGCCGATGGGAGGACCGTTCGCACGGTGAGATCTCTTTCTTGGGTAGTTTATGGTTTCCCTTTTGTATGACTAAGTCCTCACTGGTTTTATTTCTTTTTGCAGGTTTACTCAAGGATTTCAAAATAAGGCCCCCATCCAGTAGTGACGGTTTCCCCACTGAGTCTCCTGCTCCAAAACAAGGCAAAGAGAAGAAGAGAAAAGGGGCTCCGAGTTCTCCGAGCTCAGAGAAAAAGAACCGAGGAGGAGGCTGATCTGCAAGTCAAAAGAAACCTCCAACTCCTGAATACTTGATTCAGACTCCCTCCATCGGCTCAGGGACGAATCTGAAGAGGATGGAATTTTTTAGACCCGGGAGTCATCAAACCATGAAGAAATGACACCAACTGAAGAGGGGACGATAGAGGTTAACCCCTCCCAAACTCAAGAGGCCAATGCATCAGTGAGGGTCGAGGACCCTCAAAACGTCGATTCTGTTCCAGTCGGTGTCATCGATACAAGGGGATCTCCTTCGTTCACAGACTCAATGTTTGGCGAAGCTCAAGTGGCGAAGAAGCATTCAAATGAGGGGGTCCAAGGAGCGAATGGAGGATGTCACTGGATTAGTTGATTTAGAAGTACCAAGAAAAGTTTGCCTTCGGGGACAAGTGGTTCTAGTTCGAGCCGGAGATTTGTCAACCGGTTCCCTGCCGCAAGTGACGATCCTGGTCTGAAGCGGTCGATCACTATCTCCATTCCAGAGGACGCCCGGGTCCTTTACGCGCCTTTTGGGTAGTTTGTTACCTCCGTACGTGGTGACTGAAGAAGACCGGGAAAAGATGAACGAGGTGGAATCTCCATGCTTGTTCAATGAAGCACAACATGCGTTGAATCGGGTAAAGGTGTTATCAAACCTCTACATTTTCTAGTTTTGGTAAGGTGTTATCAAACCTTCCTCTGATATCGAGAAGAGCTGAGTCTCCTTGAGGACAAAGCCAAAGAGCTTATTGAGAAGAGAGATACGTACAAACTTCTCAGTGAGCAACGTGAGGAAGAGGCTAAGAGTCTTCGGGCCGAGTTAGGCGCGGCTCAGAAAGAACATGTCGCCCTGGTGGAAGAGGTAAACTGATTTGAGGTTAGTGGTCGGAATCCGCAGGTCCAACAAAAATTGACCAAGTTGATCAATTGTGAGCTGAGATGGATGCCGTCAAGGCCAAAACCGACGAATGGAGGAGAAAGATGGACCGCTTAACCTCAGAAAAGGAGACCGTTAGGGCGCATCTGGCTTCGGCCGAGGCCCAGCTTCGAGTTCTAAAAGAAAAGGTCGAGGTGCAAGCCAAGAAGATTGAAGAGCTATAGTCTAAGCTAAGTCCGGCTGTCTCCGAGCGAGAAGTTATGGCCAAGAAGCTTCAAACGGCGATGTAGGAGGCCATTGTGGTTAAAGCCGATGTCGACGAGATGGTGGCCCAATATAAGGCCGATGCCGAGGTGGCCCAGGACCTCTTAAGGGACATCGTTGAATATGAGAGGCGGCAATCGCGAAGAGAGGCTCTCGAGGAGATTCATGCTCGGGGTTTTGATCTATCAGCCGAGATCGAAATCGCTAAAGGGATCGAAGCCGAGGCTAAGAAATTGGCTTACCCCGAGGAAGGGGAAGAAGACTCTGAGGGTTCCGGTGGGTCCGGGGGTGAAGAAGACCAAGCTGTTTAAACGACTTTGTAGATAATTTTGCTTTTTTCTTTTTGCATATTTTGTATTTTTGTCAAGGCCATTTGGCCTTTGTAAAGATTGTATATAATATATGAGGCTTGTTTTCCCCTTCGACATTTTATATATTGTGTTTTCTTTGCTTTATTCTTTATGTTTGCAAAGATCGAAATGCTTTGGCATAAAATAGTTAGGTCATGTCCGGAGGTTTGAACAGGCCTTGCCTTCGACATTATTTTGTTTAAGGAATCATAGTGGCTTGACATGATCGAAAACCTTTTCCCCAAAGTACTTTTGATTTTTTAGATTGTAGTTTGCCAAGGGAAGCCTTTAGAACCGGTTATGAAATTTTTGAAGGCCTTGTTTTTGTTACGGGTCTCGGATGTCTCCGAGTCATTTTAATATGGCAGTAGCCTTTTTCGTTTGGGTGTTGGCCAATGGGATTGTTACCCAGAGTTATCCAGGCTTGCCTAAGATAACAGTCCCGAATGGGGATGGCCGCAACCTTTAAGGTCCGGGCGTCGCCTAATAGGTCTTGTGCCCTCGGGCTTCGATAGCCCGACCCGTTCGAGTTTGTTTTTGGATGGAAATCCCCAATTTGGGGTGATAGTTTGAACCATGCATAAGGCGTCCCTTGGTCTCGATACCTTTAGGGGATCCTAAGGGACAAGATATTTATCCGCAAGGTAGAGATTTTATTCTTGTGCGTAATAGTTACACGTGTGTACAAGATTTGTGCCAGGGCTCGAGTAGTCTATGCGGGCAAGATTCAATTGATCGTTTGAACCTTACAGTAAACCTATCCAGCCGAGACCTCATACCATTGAATCGTAAAGTTTACGTCCTTGCTAAAGTTGTTATCTGAGGGTAATGCCCCCTAGTGTTTGGGGCCGATCGAAGAGAGGGATCGAATACTGTTGTGATCTAAGTTAGTATGATTTACTGTTGCCTCGTTAAAAACCTTGCCGGAAAACCCATTTGGGACAAAATCGGTTCAAGGAAAAAATAGTTCAACACGTGCTTTCACACCTAAGGATTATATCGTTCTCGGTGATTGCCTGCAAGTGTTCTATCTAGTCCCAATAGGCTTGATTTTAAGAAAGAATCTCTTGCAGGAAGGCTGGCTAGAGATTTCTTGTAAAAACACTAGCCCTGCTGAGTTCATAATGAGAGTATTTTCACCGTTGAATCTTTTTTGATTCTATGTATTATTATCATTATGCACATAAGGGAGGAGCTGTATGAGGTGAAAATGTTAGTCTGGAATGTAAATAACTAAAAAGGAAATGAATGAGGTCATACCTTAGCAGTAGTATCGCTTCAAGTGAGCTATGTTCCAGTTGTTTGGTAGTTGCTCATCGTTCATTGTTCCGTGTTTGTACGATCCTTTATCGGTGATCTCGATAATTTGATAAGGGCCTTCCCAGTTCAGCCCCAACTTCCCTTAGTTCGGGTTACAGGTATTTTGTGTAACCGTCCTTAATACTAAGTCCCCGATATTGAAGTGTCGAAGGTTGGCCCTTCGGTTGTAATATCTATTGGTTTGCTGCTTTTGCCTTTCATCTAATAGATCTAGGCTCGTGTTCATAGCCTCGTAGTTTGATTCCTTGGCTGCATATCAGAACCTGAGACTTGGTTCTCCGACTAGTATTAGAGCCTCGACGTCGTAGACTAGTGAGAACGGGGTGGCCCCCAGTACTGGACGTCGAGGTCGTTCGGTATGCCCATAAGACTTCGGGCATGATTTCCTTCCATTTTCCTTTGTCCTTAGTTAACCTCTTTTTGAGGTTTTGGAGTACGATTTTGTTGGTTGATTCTGCCTGCCCGTTCCCACGAGGGTGGTAGGGTGTTGATAGGATCCTTTTGATCTTATGATCTTCAAGAAACTTGCTTACCTTGTTGCCGATGAATTGTTTCCTGTTGTCGCACACGATCTCGACCGACATTCCAAATCGACATATGATATGATCCCAAATGAATTCGATGACTTATTTCTCCTTGGACTTTTTGTATGCCTAGGCTTCCACCCACTTAGAAAAATAGTCAGTCATAAACATTATAAATTGAGCCTTACCGGGTTCCAACAATATCCATTCCCCACTTAATGAACGACCATGGTGATAAAACTGAATGTAGCAGCTCCTCGGGCTAATGAATCATCGGAGCTGTCACACCTCCTTTTCCACCCGGTAAGGGTAATAAGGGAGTTTTTCCACTTTAAGTGACATTATTCGATTTTTAGGATTTATTTTATTTATTCAGAGTCGTCACCTGGATTTCCATGGTGTTCCGGGACCATTTATTTATTAAAAATATAAAAACCGAGGAATTTTGACTCTATTTAAATTGTCTGCGAACCAGAAATTTGGGAAAGGAATTTTGTTAATCCGGGAGAAGGTGTTAGGCACTCCTGAGTTCCGTCGTTCTAGCACGATCGCTTTAATGATTAAACTTGGCCTAAATTACTGCTTTTGTATCTATGTGCATTTTTATATTTTTTTACCGCTTTTATTATTCTTTTGTATTTAAAGAGTTATTTTGAGATGAGTCACGTATGCGTAAAACCCGTTGAGATTGAGATGTGTCAAAAATCATGTCACGCGGACGTGTACCTAATTCTCGACATTGAATTCAATTAAAGAAGTAACTAAAGTTGCGCAAGCGCGTATTTTGTTTTGGTCGTAAAAAAAATCGAAATCACGTCACGCGAGCGTGTACGCAATTCCAGTAATTTTTAGAAATCCGTTCCTAAATATGTCTCTACGAGTGGTCATTTTAATCTTTATTTGTGTTACGTAAACGTATACACAATTTTGAGAAAAAGATATATTTTTAGTTGTTTTTATTCAAAGTTACGCGAACGTATACTTTGATTGTTAAATGGTTTTCTAAGTCTAAAAGTACTATCTAACTAAGGAATGAGTTTGAAATTCATTATATCTAAAGTGGATTCCTAAATTGAGTTATGAGACTAATCTAGAGATGCTTTTCTAGATAATGATATGGAATTACTTCTCACACTAGATTTACATGAGAATTTGGGCTATGGCCTAATCTAGCCTGATTTGTCATTTACCCCTTTGGCCAATCCTAGTATTGGATATTTACGAAAGAAGAAGTTTATACAATTCGGCTAACACTACTAAATTAAGAAAATCAAGGATACAAACAGAAACATGGCGTCACGATTTTTAAACAACAATCAAAGCAGATTTGAACAGTTATTGTCATTTTCAGTCATTGACAGATGCTGTTTAGGAAAATTGTATTCATGTATTTCACAATTCATCCGGTTCAGAACATGGAATTCAAGATAAACCATGGGGTTTTAAAATAAATGAGTTTTCACAGTAAAATTTGGAGTTGTTCGGACAGGTTATTCTTTAAAAACCATATGAGGTATAAAAGCATTTTTTCTTTTGAATTTCGATTGAGGCCTAATAATCAGATGCCTAATGATACTGTATTAACCTTAAAACATATACATATAGCTTTTAGAGCTTTGGACCCCTGTAGACCCAATAACCTGAAATCCAGATTCTATCAGGCTTACCTGGGCCATGTTTATGGACTGGCCCAGTTTATATGACCTCTGCAGGTCTGGCCCAAGCTGATACAACCCCTTTCATAATTTTAAAAATTTGAAATTTTTAGATTTTAAGGAAAAGAAAAGAAAAGAAAAAAACCCAAGTGAATATGGATTTAAAATAGTCCAGTCCTATTTATTACAACACTGGAAAAGAGAAAAACATACAAGGTCTATAGAAATAAACCTACTGTTACATTGCCTTTAACTATAAATACCAAATCTCTTAAAAAAAGACTGAGAGGCTAAAAGACTAACTGGCCAAAAGGCTGACTGCATGCTCCTGTGCAAGCCAACAGTACCCATGATTCTAAAAATCTGCATTTTTATATGTTTTATCTAAAAATAAAAGATGTAAGAACACATTTGTGCATTTTTCTGGAATGAATCTGACCATTTAGAGGGTCAGATTCATTTCCTTAATGCCAATTAACTAGAAACTTAAACACTTGTCTTTTGTACAACTCTAAATAGGCCTCAAGGATCTATATATGTTAGAAAATACTCAACAGGTTTCAGCAAGCATCTACAGGCATTCTCAGCATAAGATTCACACACTTGTAAGCTTAAACTCGAACAAACATCAAAAAGTACTAAATAAGTATCAACAAAACTACAACCAGCTCAAGAATTCATGACTTCAAATTATAAAGGGAATCAGAATACCAGAAATAATCAACACACATGTTTTTAAGTTTCAAAATAATAAATTTTATTAAAAGTTCCATCGTTACATACCTTCTTACAAAACAGCAATGTATGACTGAATAAAGTCAAGGAAAAAACCAAAACTTAATAAAGTTCAACACAGCAACAACAACAACTTAAGGAGAACCCAGGAATATTTAGCAAGATGGGACCCAAGATTTTGACCCCAAAGTTTATAAACCCAAAAAACCGCAACAAATTAGCTTTGAAGTGAAGAAAAACCAACAACCACAAGAAAGACCAAGTTTAGACTGTTTTTGCCTTCATACTTCAGTCCATTTGTTTCTAAGTGTGTAAAATCTGTGCGAAAAAAAACTTCTCTAAAATTCTATGTAAAAAAAAGAACTTATGTAAACTTCTGTGTGTCCAAGTCTAAAATTCTGTGTATGTAAATCTAAAATTCTGTGTGTGTAAAATCTCAAATTTTGTGTGTGTAAAATCTCCATTTTCGTAGAATAGGGTAGGGTATTTATAGGGATTTTTAGGGTAGCATATTATCAGCATATTCCCTATCCTATTGGGCTTAGAATAGTACAGGTACAACTGTCAAACCTTATCCTTTTGGACAGTTGTACCCTTCTAGAACATTCCTATTGATTCCAGCCCTTATCCTCTTTTAGAAGTTACTGTTTTACCCCTAAAATATTCGATTTTCTGATATTTTCTAATTCTAGAAGTTTCTTGGGTTGTTACACCCAAGATTCTTCAATTGAGATTCCTATACTACCCCTTAATATCCCTAGAATTACCTTTTTAGTAACTAAGGCTAAGGTTATCAATTTCAGCTAGTTTATCTTAATTGAGGGGCTAACCTTAATAAAGCTGGACTTAGATTAACTTTTGGCTTAATATGTAATTAGCTTAATCGTTTATCTAAGTTAGGAATTAAGTTAGGTTAATTATTAGGTGTTAACTAATTTCATTCTAATTTAGTTGATTAAACTAATAACTATACTTTTAATGAAATTGGAAGTCTAATCTCCTTTAAGAGGTGAGGTTAGGTAATTAACAAACTTAGATTAATTAGTTTAAGTCCTTAGACTTAGGTCAATTATATTATTATTTATTTTAGTTTCAAATGCACACTTAACTTAGTCAAGTATAATTAACTCTCCATTACTTAATTAATAATTACCTAATCAATTAATTTAGGTGGATGATTAACCTTTAGATCAACCCATACTAAAATCAGAAGACAAGTTAGGGTAAATATATAATATCAAGTCTAGGTTTGAACACAATTCAGCAAATCGGCATAGAACCTAAAAATCAGAAACTAAGCTAATGCAGGAAATCAAATAATTCAAACGAAGTCCTAAAATCCTAATTGATTGATGATTAATCAGTAACTATGATTAACGACTAATGAATCCTAAGTGGTGATCAATCAAGGACAACTAAACCTAGAAATTGTTATCATTCAAGAAGTCTAAACCTAATCCACACATACATGGAAACAAAATTAAAATCCAGATTAATCAAAAAACAGGAAGAAAATCAGCAGAAAACAGTCACACATATGCAGGATATAATTTCATTCGAAAACCTAAGCCTACCTTCAATTAATCAAACAATTTGAAGCATTATTTAGGAAAGCAAAACAGAAAACCTACGAAGCCTAATTGTCGCGCCCCCTTTTCTCCCCCAAGGCACTCCTTTCAGGGCCCGATTCTAAAAGGGTTTATGACATTGGGTGGGACAACTCGTTTCTTTTGGGAAATGGGTTTGCATTTTTGAAGAGTCGCCACCTAACGATTTTTAAGGTGCGTTAGGGCACCTAGAGTAATTAACTCATGAAACTAGTTTGCATTACCAGAGATCGGGTAAGGGCTTGAAATTATTCCAAGGGGAAGGTGTTAGGCACCCCTAAGAATTCACAAGTGTGGTTCCCGGCCAAATAGAGTTTGTAAATTTGTACAACAATTACTGTCCAAATAGTAGGGGATTTTGAAATATTCAAAGTCTAAGCACACATATGTTACTAGTTTGAAAGTATTTAATAGCTAATAGATTTTGAAAAGGATTATAGTCTAAAAATGTCTATAGGATAGGGGTATCCTAGGTTTATTTATAATATGGATCACATCAATGCAATGCCCGGTATGACACTCCTCGAAGAGGGGCTACACGTGGTATTAGCGCACCGGTCATCATGTCCATATCTACCCTTTCCCTCCCCGTGAAATTAACTAAAGCGAGTGTTGGCCTCGACCTCTATTGCATGTTGTTACCCATCCCTTCCTATCAGTCCCGGAGGAATTTAGGACTTATATCCTATGAAGGAGGTGCTAGGCAGACCCTCAAGTTTTTTAAAGGTGAAAATATTAAGGCAACATATAAGAAAACAGACATGACTTCAATTAAGGGGAGCATGGAAGACAAATAAAGGGCTCAGATATACCTCCACACACAGTACACATAGACATCATGACTCATACACAGTTAAGGTCCAGATTCAGGTTCAGATCCTAAGCATGGTATCTAAGTGATAACGCAAAGATAGATTTATTGCATAACTCAGAGAAGAAGTCCTAATCAGGCTTGCCTACTGGTTTTAAACATGCTGACAGTCAAGCACTAATCACAAAAGACGGTTCTGGTTTAATTTCCTTGTGGTTGATTACCTAAGGCTTGCCTAGGCGTGCATTAGTTATTCAGAGTTCATAACAGATTTAGGTCGTTATACTTAATAACATGTTGTTCTAAGTGTTGCAAATGTCCAGAGGCTAGTTACCAGTTGGTTAGAACAGGAAGACTGTTTTATACATCTGTATTTAGATTAATTGTAATTAAATGAGTATGATCCTATAACATGATGTCTAATACATAATGGTGCATATGCAGTCGCTAAAACAGGATCCCTAAATGCACATAGAATCACATCATTATGCACAGTTTCAGGAATAGAATAGGTGACCGTTTTTTTTAATGCTTGTTTATCTTAACATATGTTTGCTAAGTGTAGAGCATGGTTGCCACATGAATAAAAACTGATATTAATACATTTATCCTAAGACAATATCTCTAAATGAAGTTTCAGAACATGTTTACGAGGCAGAATCACATAATAGCGATTTATTTTTGTCGGTATTATTTGCCCTATAGACAGGATTTCTAAGTGATGATGAGATGCTGAAAACAATACATATAAGTCCTAAATAGCATGATATCTAATGCATGGCATGCTTGGCATATTGTACCTAAACATGGCTGCTATTGCGCATAGAGAAAGTAAAACCTAGGGAGCATGATTTCTACCCTTGATTACACTATAGCATGCATATTACCCACTCCTTTTCACTATCCAACCCCAGAGTCGTTTACAATTATTTATTACAGACCATTGAATAGGAATTACATAACTGAAAATAAAGAAAATAAGAAGTTAACTATAGGGAGCCTACAGTATAGGCCCAGATCTCCATGTCCTCAATGCCAAGTAATGTTTCACAGCCTTTTTCATAATGCGGGTGTGTCAGAGTTCCCTAAGGATCTCAAGGGATCCCGGGCAGTGCTCACACCCAGAATTCATAGCCAAGATAGAGTAAGTGCAGTGTGGAATGTCCAGCATTGGTGTGTCAAAGTTCAGAGGGAGCTCAGGGGTCCCAAGGCAATGCTCACACAAAAGGGGCAGAACTTAAGAGGTCTAGGAGTAAAGTGAGAGTGCTTGATATAGTTTGAAAAACTTTGAGTAGGAAAACAATTATGGAACATAGAGTTAATTGAAATAGCCTTTTCATAATAAAAGTTTAACCACTAAAACAGACAAAAAGAGCAGAAACACCCAACAAGTACACAAAGAACTCATAATAGTCAATCAATCACAACCAAGGGTAATGGGAGTTGAGGGACGCATAGGTACAGAGTACTAAACATGTAACAGGTAGGAGTATGCATAAACAATTAGAGATCCTTAGGGGTTTAGGAATTGGGGAATACAATGGGGTATAGGATTAGACCATCATAACAGTACCAAGTACTTAAGACTCTAATCAGAATAATGTACCAAACACATGCATGGGGGATTCATATAAGAATCATGTATTAAGTATACAGAGACATGTTGGTCATGACAAACAAAGCATAACTAAACATGTACACGGGCTTCAGGATCTTAATTACATGTTGAACAACAAAATAAAAAGCAAATTAGAAACACAATGAATTGCAACAGTAGTAGAAACATATTGGTTGGAGAACTAAAATCTGAATTAGAACATACCAGTGAGGTGAAGAAATCAGTAACACAAAGAAAAAGATAGGAGATGCACAGTAGTTAGTCTTGGCTTGCAGCCGACTAACTTAGAGTAGTAGCAAGTAGCACAGAAGAGAGAATAGAGAGAGTAGCAAGTTTTAGTTGTGTGTGAGAGAGAGAGAGAGAGTTGAACAGATTAGTTCGTCCCCTAATGAGAGAAGAGCATGCATATATACATAGTTTTGAAAATAAGTAGCAAATAAGGTAAGAATCAAAATTAACCAGTAATTTAAGGGACTGAGTATCAATCAGTACATAATCAGTGTAGGTGTTCCTTAATTGAAGGAATCGGGTTCAAATGGTATTGTCAGACAACAAATAAGTAAAGGTACCATATGTAGCTTAGAAGAATATCCAAAATCGTGTAAAATCAGCATAAGTATCCTTTAATTGAAGGGGTTAAGTTCAAACGATTAGTAGGCAAATAGAAAATAAGGAAAGTTCCCATATGTGACATGCATATAACATATAAGGAAACAATTTCAACCTAGTACAAGTATGCAATTGAGACTAGGTTCATCAGATTTTAATTAAGAAAATAGGGATCAATTAACAGTAAATCAACCATGTAGCAAGGTTAGAAATAAGTTAAAGGTCGGAAGTTAGTAAGAGTATCCCATAAGAAATCAGTAAGGTTTTCAAATCACAGGGAATCAGGGATTCAAACAATAAATCAGGAATTCTAAAAAGTAAAATCACAGTGAATCAGAGATTCGAACAGGAATAACATCAATTAGGCAGATAATAGGCAAGCAAAAGCATAGCAAGGTAAAGAATCACATAGAATTAGGGATTCGATGCTAGAACACAGTAAATGACTAAAGGAATCAACAAACGAACATGATATAACAGGGAGAATTAAAGAGTCAAAAACCCTAATGACTGTAGTAGCAAGATCACATAGGTTTAGAGGCAAAGCAGTAACACTAGAGGGGTTAAACGGAACGAACAAAATATAAGCAGAAGAAAACAAAATCAGAAACCCTAATGAGCAAAAGTAGGGTAAAATCACAGGAGACTTAAAACGTTTGTGAGAAACAATAGCTCATATAAACTAAACGATCATATCAGTCAAAGAAACTCAGAATCTAAGAAACCTAAAGTTTTTAACATAACAAGTCAAATGAAGAGAAAACTTCGAATAAATTGTTAAAACATAGAATGATACTAAACAGAAGGAAATCGTTTTTGAAAGAGGGGTTATGAAACCCTAATTTTGAGATGAAGAAAGTTTAGAAATAGGAATGTTTTGTTTTAAGGAAAACATGTAAAAGCTTCATAATATACACAAATCTAAGACAGATCTAAAAGAAAATCGGAAAATCTTAAGAGTTAGGGTTTCAGAGAACCCAGAAAAGATAAAAACCTCAAATGTTTACCGGCTTTAGCCGGAAAGTCATAGATCTTACTCGAATGGCCGGAGGTGGCCGGAAAATGGCATGAAGGACCATAGGTAGGAGTTGAACCGCTCCAAGTTCACCTGAGGACCTCAGGGTAGTATCAAACCGGCGTCGGGACCGTGGCCGGAGAAGGAGGACAGAGTCCATCAGAGAGGAGGAAGGTGGAAGTGTCACGATCCAAAATCCCACCGTCGGGACCGTGATGGCGTCTAACGTTGAACCCGCTAGACAAGCCAACGTTACCAGTTATTACAACTTATTTCCTTTATTATTTAAGCAGTTAAAAGTGAAACACAATAACAAGTAGAGATAAAGTGCAGAAGGAATGAAATATATCAACTTAAGCGCATAATTATCGACAATCCATAATAAAACTCCCAGAAAGCGGTACCACAATTTCACGGACTATCTAAGAATACTAAAAACAACGGTCTGAATAATCAATGTGCTACTATCTCGGAAATACATAAAGACATGGAAAGAAGAGAGATAGGAGGTGACGCCAAGGCTTGCGGACGCCTGGAGGACTACCTCAGTGTCGCCTGGTAGACTAAAGGAAGCCTCCTCGATCAATGTCCACTAGGTCCGGTAACGAAATCTACACAACATAAAGAAATGCAGGTATAGCATCAGTACAACCGACCCCATGTACTGAGTAAGTGTCGAGCCTAACCTCGGCAAAGTAGTGACGAGGCTAGGACACGACAGATAATAACCACCTGTGCAATTCAATAATATATAACGGAAATCACGGCAGGAAGTAAACAATTAAGTACAAATAGGGGGAAAACATGCTGGGGACAAATGGGTAGCAAATACTGAAATGACGGAACACAGCAACAATTGAAGTATGTAAATAACACAAAAAAACTAACAGTTCTGAACAAACGAGTAAACAACAACGACACGGCATGTCCCCTCGTGCTAAATGTCATAAAACACGACAAGGAATGTCCCCTCATGCATAAACATCCACAACACGGCACGGAATGTCCCCTCATGCGTAAATATCAACAATATGGCACAGAATGTCCCCTCATGCATAAATATCAACAACACGGCACGGAATGTCCCCTCGTGCATAAATATCAATAACACGACACGGAATGTCCCCTCGTGCATAAATATCAATAACACGACACGGAATATCCCCTCGTGCAGAAATATCAATAACACGGCACATAATGTCCCCTCGTGCATAAATATCAATAACACGGCACAGAATGTCCCCTCGTGCATAAATATCAATAACACGGCACGGAATGTCCCCTCGTGCATAAACAACATAAAACAACAATTGACAGGAAACTCAACAATAAGAACCTTAAATGCACAGGAATAATCAACAAGAGTAATACCGTCCCTGCAAGGGACACAACTATAACCAAACCTACACAGATATATAACTTACCAACATATTCCTCAGCCGAACAATTACTCAACAATACTCACAACTGATAATTTCCATCAAATGAGTAACTACCAAAAGATATCAAATCCATAAACACAGTAAACTTCAATGAAAATCACATAGTTACTCATATTCGACTCACGGGCATGCTTGACCACAACATATAGGTACTCGTCACCTCACCTATATATTGGACATGGAATAGACACGTAGAAAATAAGACTCAACACCTATTCCCTCAAGCTAAGGTTAGGCCAAACACTTACCTCGACTTCCACGACAAAATCAAGCCTCTAGCACCGCTTTTCCTTTTGAACCCGACTCTAAATCGATCGTATCTAGAAATAATCGACTCAATAACATCAATAAAGGCTAAACAATTCAATTCCAATGTTTAATTATAGATTTCCCAACATTCTTCCCAAAAATTCAAAATTCGACCCCGGGCCCGCGTGGTCAAAACACGAGGCTTGGACCAAAACCCGATCACCCATTCATCCACGAGCCCGAATATATAATTTTTTTTGAAACCCGACCCCAAAACGAGGTCGAATTCCCAAATAATCAAAAAGCCCTAACTCTACCCAAATGCCTAATTTTCTACCCTTAATCCCATGTTTTTAGGTCTAAAATCTAATGGGTGTTAATAAAAATGGAGGAAAACGAGTCAAAGATTACTTACCTAAGAGACTATGGTGAAGAAGTCTCCCAAGAATCGCCCAAGAGGTGTGGAGAAGAAAGAGTTTGTGAAAAATGGTGAAAATCCCGTAACTATTCTTTTTTTGGACAATTTAAATAACTAGGCGAATTTGTTCTTCGCGTTCGCAGGCCCCTGGCCGCGTTCGCGAAGAGTTATCCTATTATACCTACGCGACCGCGTGTCCATGGCCACGTTCGCGAAGGTATGGCCTTCCAGGCTTACGCGTTCGGGAGCCATTGGTCGCGTTCGCGAAGGGTTACAGTTACCCAACCCCCAGTCCTCCTATTGCACTCCGCGTTCGTGTAGAGCATCACCCCCAAGGCTCCGCGTTTGCGACCTGAGCCCCGAGATCGTGTAGAGTAAATTTCCGTTGCTGCCCAATTGCACATCGCGATTGCACAAAGTGGACCGCGATCGCGAAGGTCAAGAGACCTGGGCCCCAGATACAACATTAGACACCATATGTTTACCAAGTTGTTTGCACCCCGACACCTACCCGAAACTCACCCGAGCCCTCGGGGCTAAAAACCAAATATACACACAACCTCAAAAATATCCTACGGACTTATTCATGTAATTAACTCGCCAAAATAATATCATAAACATCGGATTAAACCTCAAAATCAATGAAATTTCTCAAACTTCTTTAAATCTCAAATTTTGCATTTAAGATCCGAATCACGTCAAACGAAGTCCGTTTCTTACCAAACATCACGGATAACACATATAAATCATATTGAACCTGTACCGGACTCCGAAACCAAGATACGGGCCCGATACCATAGGTTTCACATAACATTTTATTTTCAAAAACCTTTGTATTTTTCAGAAAATAATTTTCTTTAAAAATTCATTTCTCGGACTTGGGACCTCGGAATTCAATTCCAGGCATACGTCCAAGTCCCATATTGTCCTACGGACCCTCCAGGACCGTCAAATCACGGGTCCGGGTCCATTTACCAAAAATATTGACCAAAGTCAACTTTATTCAAATAATTAATATAAAATCATCATGTTTATCAGTTTTTCTCATAACGACTTCCCGGCTACACATCCAGGCTGTGCACACACATCGAGGTGAGATAAAAGGAGGCTTTCATGGCCTCGGAACACAGATTTAGCTAAAACTACACGGGATGACCTTTTGGGTCATCACAAGAAGGTTCTAGAGAGAACCAGAGATAGAGAGAGAGGGGAGTTAGTGAGACGATTGAGAGAATGAAAATGAGGGGGGGGGGGGGGGACTTGGCTGGGAAAAATAAAGTAATAAATCCCTCACACAAATCAAGGTG
>ML257918.1:128085-143879 GCA_005239495.1 Nicotiana undulata | reverse complement strand
AATGAGGGGGGGGGGGGTAGTCGTCTAGGACTAATTAAGGAAGGGGCGATTTTTGGGCCGTTGATCAAAATTGATCAACGGCCAGGATTCAATCAGATGCTGGGTCGGGTAGGATAGGGTATTGGGCTTGAGTTGTTGGGTTATTTTGATTGGGTCATGGGCTGGTTTTAATTGGGTTGGGGTCAGATTAAATTAGGCTATAATTTAAATAGAAAGGGGATAATTGTTAAATACCCAATTAAATAGATAAATAATTAATAGAAATAGCTAACAATTACATAAAATAAAATTAAGGTTAAATAGGTGAAATTAAGGTAATTAACTAGTGTTTAAAATATAAAATGACTGATTATTGAATTAAAATAGCATAAAAATGTACAATAAGGATATAATTGCAAAAATTATTGTAATTATAGCCAAATATGCCGAATTGGCTAATTTGTGAAATAACTAAATCCTAATAGGATTAAGAATGATATATAGAGATAAGGAAAATATTTTGAAATTATTTGTAACGCAATTTATGAATAATTATTGGATGTAAAGTACAGAATAAATTAGAAAACTAAATTGATAAAAATATGGAAAATTATGGAAAAATACCAATTATCATAAAAAGTGATTTTGAAGGTATATATGAAAATTATTAAAAATAATTTGAGAAAAATTTAGGTATCAACAGCTGTCCCTCTTTACCTGAGAATGATGAAAGAGTTGTCGAGTAAAGATATGATGGCCAATTTTGACCGAGCCAAATGGTTTGAAGAGGTTTAGGCCTCACCCTGGTTTCTGAGTTGCCTACATATCCCTGGTTTTACAGGAATCAGGTCGTATGTAGTTCAGGAGTCATCGGCGAAATATGCCGATGAAGTTTTTACAAGGACGGGCGCAATGCATAGGGCCAGATGAATAAGCGGCTTACGGGGTAGTTAGGAGAACTGGAGTGGGACCGCTCCTGCCAGGACGATCGTTGCTCGCCGGATTATCTGCGAATAAACAATACAAGCATACATTGCGCAATTTAAACATGATGCAGATTCCCGTCGGACCATAAATGATGTCTTTGGACATTTAAGGATGACATCCTCAGACCATGATGTCCTGGGCCATGGATTGCTTGATGCAGGATTCGCAGGCCATGAAATGATGTTCTCGGGCCATGAGGATGGTGCCTCTGAACCATGACGCCTTTGAATAATGATATGCAAAAGATTGAAAGAGATCCTCATGCCATGGCATGATGTTCTCGGGCCATGAGGATGGTGCCTCCGAACGATGATGCCTTTGGATAAGTTGGCGATATTTCAGCCCATGAATATGCAAGAGTATGATGCTGACAAGATAGAGCTTAGTCTTGCGTATTGAGGGGAAGGGCTTAGCCCGTAGAAAAAGCGAAATAAATAGTGCTTGAGATAGCATTTAGTTTCGACGAAAAAGTAAATTGGAGGCAGAGCTTAGCCTTGAAAAGCAGAAAGGTAGCCTTATGCAAAAATGCAGATGGAGGTAGAGCTTAACCTCGGAAGGAAGAATGGTAGCCTTGTGCAAGTGGAATGCAGAGGGAGACAACGTTTAGTCTTGAAAGGCATAATGTTAGCCTTATGCAAAGGAAAGGCAGAATAGTAGCCTTATGCAAAAATGCAGATGGAGGTAGAGCTTAACCTCGGAAGGCAGAATGGTAGCCTTATGCAAGATGGAAGGCAGAATGGTAGCCTTATGCAAGAATGCAGATGGAGACAGTGCTTAGTCTCGGAAGGCGGAAAGGTAGCCTTATGCAAGGAAGATGGAGGTAGAGCTTAACCTCGGAAGGCAGAATGGTAGCCTTATGCAAAGGGAAGGCAGAACAGTAGCCTTATGCAAAAAATGCAGATGGATGTAGAGCTTAACCTCGGAAGGCAAAATGGTAGCCTTGTGCAAGTGGAATGCAGAGGGAGACAGTGTTTAGTCTCGAAAGGCAGAATGTTAGCCTTATGCAAAGGGAAGGCAGAATAGTAGCCTTATGCAAAAAATGCGGATGGAGGTAGAGCTTAACCTCGGAAGGAAGAACGGTAGCCTTATGCAAGGGAAGGCAGAATAGTAGCCTTATGCAATGCAGATGGAGACAGTGCTTAGTGTCTGAAGGCATAAAGGTAACCTTATGCAAAATGCAGATGGAGGTAGAGCTTAACCTCGGAAGGCAGAATAGTAGCCGTATGCAAGTGGAAGGCAGAATAGTAGCCTTATGCAAAAAGTGCGGATGGAGGTAGAGCTTAAACTCGGAAGGCAGCACGGTAGCCTTATGAAAGGGATAAAATGACAGTAGGAATTCTTAGCTGGTATAAATTATGGTATTGTGACCGTTGTGAGTATTGTAATAATGAAGCATCATTTGCGTTGATAATAAATGTCGGCAAGTGCAACGGTTTTGGGAATCGCATTTTGAACAATGTTTGTCCCCTGGGCGGACAATATGTTTAGGGATTTTGCAACCCTAGTACCTGCATCCAAAGAAAAATAGTAAGTTTTGTAAACGGGGGAGGTTAGTTCGTATTCCCATCGGCTTTGCTTGATTCGTTTGACTTGATCTGATGATTCTGTCTGTATCATTGGGGTAGCGTTGCTAAACAAAGCTATTTCAAAAAAAAAACACGAATGATTTTTTGGAAGTATAACATAATGTATAATAGTTTTTGGATGACCCGATGACCGTGACACGGCTCGAGACATTGCAACCTCTCCTGCTACAGAGTTTTGAGGGTTCCCCTCAAAATTCTGCCCCAGTTTGATGGGTCGATGCCCCTGACTGTTGCTCGTGCGACGATTGGCTGAACTTGCTTCGGAATTTTGAGGTCCTCCTCAAAAATCTTCCCCAGTTTCCAATTGCGGGGAAAAATGAGATTTTTATTGGATTGTGACCGAACCATAGGGCTTCCTCCGTATCCCTTCTTAAACGGGAATCAGGTTAGGCATAATTCAATTTACATCATTGATAAATGCATAAAGGTTACACGTAGTAGCATTTGACTACATCTTAATTGATCGGGTTTGGCCAAACTTCCCCGTCCATTTCGGCAAGTATAAGTGTTCCTCCTGTCAGAATTCGGTGAACCATGTATGGACCCTTCCAGTTGGGAGAGAACTTCCCTTTGGCTTCATCTTGATATGGGGAGATCTTCTTTAACACCAGCTGCCCCGATGTGAACTGTCTCGGCTTGATTTTCTTATTGAAGGCTCTGGTCATTCTATTATGATAAAGTTGACCATGGCATACTGCATTCATTCTCTTTCCCTCTATGAGGGCTAGCTGCTCATAACGGTTCTTTACCCACTCTGCATCGCTGAGCTCAGCTTCTTGTATGATCCTTAGGGATGGAATTTCTACCTCAGCGGGAATAAAAGCCTCTATACCATAAACCAGCATATAAGGAGTTGCCCCAGTCAATATGCGGACCGTGTTGCGATACCCTAGTAAGTCAAATGATAACTTCTTGTGCCATTGCTTGTGCTTTTATATAATCTTCCTTAATATCTTCTTGATATTTTTGTTGGCGGGTTCTACAACTCCGTTCATCTGAGGTCGGTAGGCTGTGGAATTCTTGTGTTTGATTCTGAAGGTTTTGCACATAGCTTTCATCAGGTCACTGTTGAGATTAGAGCCATTATCAATAATGATTGATTCTGGAATTCCGAACCGGCAAACAACACGGTCGCGGACAAAGTCGGCCACGACTTTCTTAGTCACTACTTTTTAAGATGCTGCTTCGACCCACTTAGTGAAATAGTCGATGGCTACTAGAATGAACTTGTGTCCGTTGGAGGCAGCAGACTCGATTGGTCCAATAACGTTCATGCCCCAAGCGGCGAACGTCCATGGTGAGCTCATCGCATTAAGCTCGTTTGGAGGTACCTTTATCAGGTCTGCATGTATCTGACAGCGGTAGCATTTCCGGATGTGGATGCAGTCCGTTTCCATAGTCATCCAAAAGTAACCGACCCAGAGTATCTTCTTAGCCAAAACAAAACCATTCATATGCGGGCCACAAGTCCCAGCATGAATCTCCTCACGTAGTTTGGAGGCCTCCTTTGCATCGACACATCTTAATAATCTCAAATCTGGAGTCCTCCTATACAGGATTCCTCCGCTGTGAAAGAAGTTGTTGGACAGTCTTCGAAGTGTGCGTTTCTGAGTAGGATTTGCAAGCTCTGGGTACTCTCCATTTGCCAAGTATTCCTTGATGTCATAAAACCAAGGCTTTCCGTCTACTTCTTCTTCGACATGGGCACAGTAAGCTGGATGATTATGGATTTTCACTGGGATGGGATCAATGAAATTCTTGTCTGGATGCTGAATCATAGACGACAAAGTAGCCAGTGCATCGGCGAACTCATTCTGGATTCTGGGGACATGCCGAAATTCTATCTTGGTGAACCCCTTTCTTAATTCTTGTACGTGGTGCAGATACGACAGTATCTTGGAATTCTTGGTCGCCCATTCTCCTTGTACCTAATGTACCAGTAGGTCCGAATCACCAATCACTACCAGCTCCTGAACATTCATGTCAATGGCCATTTTGGGCCCTAAGACGCATGTTTCATATTCGGCCATGTTGTTGGTGCAAGAGAATCTGAGTTTGGCAGATACCGGTAATGCTGACCGGTTTCCGATATTAAGACTGCTCCAATGCCAACTCCCTTGAAGTTTTCTACCCCATCGAAGAACATTCTCCAACCGTCATAGGATTCTACAATGTCTTCTCATATGAATGATACCTCCTCATAGGGAAAATACATCTTCAGGGGTTCGTATTCTCCGTCCATGGGGTTTTCAGCAAGGTGGTCCGCTAGTGCTTGTCCCTTGACCACTTTCTGAGTTACATAAACAATGTCGAACTCACTCAGCAGGATTTTCCACTTGGATAGCTTGCCAGTGGGCATGGGCTTCTGAAAGATGTACTTCAAGGGATCCATTCTCGATATAAGATATGTTGTGTAAGCATAGAAGTAATGCCTCAGCTTCTGAGCGACCCAAGTCAAAGCACAACAGGTGCTCTCCAATAGAGAATACTGAGCCTCCTACGAAGTGAATTTCTTGCTGAGGTAATAGATGGCTTGATCCTTTCTTCCTGTTTTGTCGTGTTGCCCCAGAACGCAGCTGAAGGCTCCATCCAATACTGCAAGGTAGAGTAGCAAAGGTCTACTAGGCTCAGGTGGTACTAGGACTGGTGGTGTTGACAAGTACTCCTTAATTCTGTCGAAGGCCTTTTGGCAATCATCGGTCTACTTGGTTGCGGCTTCCTTCTTTAGCATGTTGAAGATCGGCTCACAGATAACTGTAGACTCTGCTATGAACCGGCTGATTTAGTTAAGACGTCCCAAGAAGCTCATCACATCTTTCTTGTTCCTTGGCGGTGGTAGTTCTTGAATGGATTTGACCTTCAATGGATCCAGTTCTATTCCTCGACAGCTCATAATAAACCCAAGAATTTCCCAGCAGGAAACCCAAAAGCACACTTCGCGGGGTTTAATTTCAGATTGTATTTCCGCAATCTATTAAATAACTTCCTAAGATCTTCTACGTGGTCAGTGGCTTTCTTGGACTTGATAATAACATCATCCACATATATCTCGATCTCCTTGTGTATCATATCGTGGAAGATAGTGGTCATAGCCCTCATGTAGGTGGCCCCATCATTCTTCAGGCCGAATGGCATCATCTTGTAATAGTATACTCCCCATGGAATAATGAAAGCCGTTTTCTCAGCATCTTCTTCATCCATCCAGATATGATGATAACTAGCGAAGCAATCCATGAATGATTGTATCTCATTCTTGGCGCAATTATCATTCAGGATGTGTATGTTTGGCAAAGGGAAGTCATCTTTCGGACTGGCCCGGTTGAGATCTCGGTAGTCGACACAGACTCTGACCTTCCCATCTTTCTTCGGTACTAGCACGATGTTAGCTAACCATGTCGGGTACTCAACTACCCTGAGAACCTTGGCGTTGATCTGCTTGGTAACTTCTTCCTTGGTTTTCAAGCTCATATCAGGCTTGAATTTTCTTAGCTTTTGCTTGACTGGTAGACACATTGGATTGGTTGGCAGTTTTTGAGCCACAATAGATGTACTCAGACCAGTCATATCATCATACGACCAGGCAAATATGTCCTCATACTTCTTTAGAAATTCTATGTATTCTTTCTTCTCTGACGGTGACAGATGAATGCTGATGCGAGTCTCCTTGACATTTTCCGAATCTCCCAGGTTGACAACTTCGGTCTCGTCCAGGTTGGACTTAGGTCTGTTCTCAAAATTCTCAACTTCCTTGATAATCTCGTCAGGTATGTCATCTTTCTCTGAATCAATGTATGTTTGTTGCGTTGTCTGGTTGCATGTTATAGTAAATGGTTCATCAAGACAGGTAATAGTAATGTTGTATAGGTAAAGTAATGAGGAAAAAATTATAGCAATAAATATTGATTCATAAGAAAAATTAAAATGCTTTTGATAAATTGAACAATTGTTTTGAACATTGAAGATCTTATTGCAGGAATTAAAAATGCGAAAAGAAAATCATTTAGCAAAGAAAAACAATGAATAACGCTTGTTTTAGCCTTGTTACCCCGAGGCTCGTCGGGCTTTGGTTGTCCTGATGGTCCAATTCTTGAGATATGATCCTCTACTCACAGCTTGTATGGAAAGGCCTTCCTCCCCCTCCTCCTCGAGAATAACACAACAGTCCATTTCATCATCCTCTAGGAATAAGTTCCTCAATGCGGCGAGTGCTTCCTCTTCGTCTGTCCCATAAATAATGCCGGCCTGATGGAAAGTCTGCTCCAGATACAGTATCGGCTGCTCTAGTGGGTAGTAAAGACCGCGCCATGGTGGCGACCAGCTATTGAATTCTTCCCAGGTATATTCATATCCCAAACCGAAGGTAGTACCATGTTTCTTGAGCTTTACGGGTTTAAAGATTCCTTGGAGGTTCTTGCCGAGCCCTTTGCCAGGCTCGTACCCACTCCAGCTTAGTATGCTTTCGATTTTGCTATCCCACCATTTGTCTTTGTCGATAACATTGACCCATTCAATATGGTGGGTAAGTTTCTCCACCTAGCTTCCTTCTTCCCTCGATTGCCAGAATGGTTTGGCGACTGTAAATAAGGTTGCTACCATCGCCATCAATAATCACCTCCTGGTGGTTCCACTCAAACTTCACTGCCTGGTGTAGCATTGATGCTACGACCCCAGCAGCATGGATCCATGGTCATCCTAATAGCAAGTTGTAGGACGCTGGTACATCTATTACTTGGAAATCGACCTCGAACCAAGTTGGTCCCATTTGCAGGCACAGACTGATCTCACCAATGGTGGACCTCTGAGAACCATCGAAAGCCTTTACATTGATTGCTCCATCCTTTATCTCATGCAGCCCTTTACCCAGTTTCTTGATTGTTATCAGCGGACAGATGTTAAGACTGGATCCTCCATCGATCAGGATTCTGGTGATGAAATAATCTTCGCATTGCACCGTGATGTGCAGTGCTTTGTTGTGCCCCAACCCTTCAGGCGACAGCTCGTCTTCATGAAAGGTGATCTTATGGCTTTCCGGCACTTGGCCTACCATATTGGCCATTTCCCTGCTAGTGATGTTGTTCGGCACATAGGCTTCGTTCAACACCTTCAATAAAGCGCTCTTGTGCGTCTCAGAATTCTGCAGCAAAAAGAGAATGGATATTTGTGATGGCGTCTTATTCAATTGGTCGATGACCGAATACTCATTGGCATGTACTTTCCTCCAAAGGTCGTCCGGACCTGTCTTAATAAGGGGTGGCCGATTGGAAGCCTGCTTGCTCGACTCAGCCAGATGTTCAGGTGTGTATATTCTACCAGTTCTCTTCATACCCTATGCTGCGACAACTACCTTTCCTTCTCGCCTCGGTTGTATAGTCCCAGGGTACAACATTTGTATAGAAAGGTGGCGTGTTTGATATCGCCACTGTGATCGGTGCGGCTATCCTTACTTCGAATGGAACATGTGCCTTGGGTGGCAAGACTGCAACCTCAAATGGTGCGGGTACATTAGCCGGAGACACGAATTAAACCTCAATTGGTACCGGTGTCTTTACGGGTGGCGCTGCTTCAAACTCAAGAGGTATGGACATATTTACCTCAGCATCCTTAGACGGTTGGACTTGGACTATGATTGGATTGAGAGTAACTACCGGTTTCTTTGGTTTATCGCCTTCTACGATCAACCCAATCGATCCCCCAGTCATCTTCTATTTCAATCATGTGGATACCTCCACCCTTATGGTCTGGAAGAGGATTGTTGCGGATGTTTGGAGCGGATTCTTTTTCCACAATGATCTTGTTATCAATCAAGGACTGTATTTTACCTTTCAAAGACCGGCATTCGTCGATGGTGTGTCCTTTCATGCCGGAGTGGTATGCACAAGATTTGCTTGGGTTAACCCACTGAGACGGATTCTCAGAGGTTGCAGCAGGGATGTGTGTGACATAACCAGCGGCCTTTAGCTTCTCATATAGCTGGACGATAGGTTCGGTGATGGAGGTATATTGTTTTGGAGGTCTGCGATCAAGATTAGCCGGGTTCTAGGGAAGTTTTGGCGTGCAAGAGGTGATTGATAATGGGATGGCTGAGAGTTGTAGGTGTGGTAAACAGGAGCGGGATGGGAGTATCTGGGTGAAGCAGGTTGATATGTAGGTGGCGGAGGTGATTGATAAGTTGGTGGTGGAGCTTGGTATGAGGGTGAGGGTGCTTGGTAATTCGGGGTCGGCTGATATGTGAGTGGAGGTGTTGGGTAAGTTTGCTATTTGAGGGGGACTTGGTCCTCTGTGCAACCATCACGGCCCCCACGTCCCTTTTCTTTGACACACCACCGAACTGTAAAGCCTTATTCGTAGCTTGTAAGGCTTCAAAATTTGTGACCATACCACTTTTAATACCTTCTTCAATCCTTTCACCCAATTTGATAATGTCGGAGAACTTGTGGTTCTCAATCATCATCAACCGTTCATAGTATTGCGGGTCCTGAGCCCGGACAAAGTACTTGTTCATCTGCTCCTCCTCTAAGGCGGGTCTAACCTTAACAGCTTCGTACCTCAAGCGAGTAGCATACTCGCAAAATGTCTCTATAGGCTTCTTCTTCAAATTCTGGATGTAGAACACGTCTGGTGCGTTCTCTGTGTTAAATCTGAACCTGTCCATGAAGTCAGATGCCATGCTTACCCAGTTCGACCACTTCTTGGGATCTTGGCTAATGTACCAAGACAATGCATCTCCTTTCAAGCTCCTCATGAACAGCTTCATGCGGATCCTTTCATTCTTCCCCACTCCAACCAGCTTGTCACAATAGGTCCTCAGATGGACCCTTGGATCACCTGTACCATCAAACATTTTGAACTTCGGAGGTTTGTACCCCTCAGGCAGTTCGACATCAGGTTGTATGCAGAGGTCCTCACAGTTCAGTCCTTCGATTCCCCTGCTTCCCTCAACGCCTTGAACCCGTCTGGTCAGCCTCTTAAGTTTCTCGGCTAAGTTCCTGATAAGCAGATCCTTTTCATCAGACTCAGGTGTGTATGAGATAGGCGGAGTGGAGTGTGGCATGGTCTCCACGTAGATAGGATTGTTATGGTGGCCTGGTGTATGGGCGTAGATATGGTCGTTTGTGGAGTTCTGAAGTTCTGGGACAAGTGGTGGAGTGTTATTTGGGGTATGGAAGGTATTGCATTGCGTTGGGAGAGCTTGGTTCTTTGGCAGAGTGGCGTTATGGTGAGGTGCGGGATGATTCTGCTGTTTTGGGATATTTTTGGGAGGTGTAGGATTTTTGGCGTTGGGGAAGTTGACGTCTGGGACGCTGAGGGAGAACGACAGGTTTGCCAGATTTCGAACATGATCAAGCTCTTCTTGGAATTTCAATAACTTTTGTTCAAGCTATGACATATTCTCATTTGGAACCCGAATACCCTGGCCATAAAGTGGCCTCTACCCGTTCAATCGTGTTTTCCTTTATGATGTTGCTTGAATCTTCCGTTTTCTTTTTGCCTTTGCCTTTAGGAGGACTAGGAGGAGGAGTGGGTGGAGGGCCCCTGGATCTTGTGAGATAAGATGATGATGCCAGAGTGCATGAACTAACCTTTGGGGAGGGGAATAATAAAAGAACGAAAACATAAACAAAAACAAAAAGGTAGCCAAGTTAGCGAGGATTATGAAAAAGTATTGCAGTATTTAAACACATAGTACGAGAATGTAAAGCGCATCCTAATTTGGGAACCTCTTTGTGCCTGAGGTAGCCCTAGCGACAAATTGATTTGGAGAACTTAAAATGCTAAATGCCTCACTTCATTGATAGAAAATAGACGAATCCCAAAATGACACTAAATAAACAAGAAATAAAGGTCACTAATGACCATTTGCCTTATTACATTAATAAAGCAAAAAGGACATTCCTATCTACTTGGTCCCAGAAGGACCTTCCCCAGACTCGGCATCCTTGCTTCCCTCGAATAGCTTCCCCAACTCACGAAGTCCCAGCAGTAGGTATGCTCTGGCTAGATGTCCACCTTCGGTCCCTTCAGCCTTTCGACAATCTTCAACCCTTTTGATTACCCAGGTATTTCTTGACGAGGGTTTTGTCACTAGCATGCAAATCTTCCCACCAACTCATCAATTTTGGGAAGATGTTGGTGACCATGTCGAATCTGGGGACTTCGTGCTTCATATTTCTGCAAGGCAAACAAGGTTAGACCCTGACCCCCACCGAACTCGACTATTTAACATCAATGATTAGCATGAAGCGTTTAATTCTCCAAATGAATGCACCGAACGTGATGATGTCTATTTGGGTTTATGGAAACCCAGTGGACTTTTGGACAAGGCTATCTTAAAGTCTATTGTGTGGACAACATGTTAGCCTGGCTAGGTTTGACCATGACGCATGCAACAGTATAACGGAGTAAGGTTTCTATGGGGATTTAGACTGGTACCATTGAGCGGACAACTCAAGGGGGAAAGGCACGGAACCGTCGACTGCACCGCTGATCGACTAGTTTTACTGCAAATAAGCCTTTCCGAATTTAGGGGGTAATGATATAGGAAGGGCGCAACAACTCATCAAGCGTTGCTATAGGATTTTGTTTGGCACGAGTGGAGTATAAATGTTGGATCATGAATAATGCAATAAATAATAAACATGTAGTCACGTATTTGCACATTATGAAAGCGGTAAATACAACAGTTTATAATTTAAAAAGGAAGGAAACCAGAAAGATATGTCAGTTGCTTTTGAGAAAAATTAAATGCTTAAAGGAAATAAACAAGTAATTGCACATAGGAAGAGGTACAAATTCACAAAGCAATTTGAAAATGGTAAAAGCCCGAAATCCCCAGCAGAGTCGCCATGCTGTCGCGCCCCCTTTTCTCCCCCAAGGCACTCCTTTCGGGGCCCGGTCCTAAAAGGGTTTATGACATTGGGTGGTAGAACCCGTTCCTTTTGGGAAAGGGGTTTGCCTTTTTGAAAAGTTGCCACCTAATGATTTTTAAGGTGCGTTAGGGCACCTAGAGTAGTTAACTCATGAAACTAGTTTGCATTACCAGAGATCGGGTAAGGGCCTGAAATTATTCCAAGGGGAAGGAATTAGGCACCCCTTAGAATCCACAAGTGTGTTTCCCGGCCAAATAGCATTTGTGAATTTGTACAAAAATTAATGTCCAAATGTAGGGGATTTTGAAATATTCAAAGTCTAAGCACACATATGTTACTAGTTTGAAAGTATTTAATAGCTAATAGATTTTGAAAGGGATTATAGTCTAAACATGTCTATAAGATAGGGGTATCCTAGGTTTATTTATAATATGGATTACATCAATGCAATACCCAGTATGACACTCCTCGAAGAGAGGCTACACGTGGTATTAGCGCACTGGTCATAATGTCCATATCTACCCTTTCCCTCCCCGTGAAATTAACTAAAGCGAGTGTTGGTCTCGACCTCTATTGCATGCTATTACCCGTCCCTTCCTATCAGTCTCGGAGGGATTTAGGACTTCTATCCTATGAAGGAGGTGCTAGGCAGACCCTCAAGTTTTTTAAAGGTGAAAATACTAAGGCAACATATAAGAAAACAGATAGGACTTAAATTAAGGGGAGCATGGAAGGCAAATAAAAGGCTCAGATATACCTCCACACACAATACACATAGACAACATGACTCATACACAGTTAAGGTCCAGATTCAGGTTCAGATCCTAAGCATGGTATCTAAGTGATAACGCAAAGACAAATTTATTGCATAACTCAGAGAGGAAGTCCTAATCAGGCTTGCCTACTGGTTTTAAACATGCTGACAGTCAAGCACTAATCACAAAAGACAGTTCTGGTTTTATTTCCTTGTGGTTGATTACCTAAGGCTTGCCTAGGCGTGCAACAGTTATTCAGAGTTGATAACAGCTTCAGGTCGTTATACTAAATAACATGATGTTCTAAGTGTTGCAAATGTCCAGAGGCTATTTACCAGTTGGTTAGAACAAGAAGACTGGTTTATACATATGTATTTAGACTAAGCATAATTAAATGAGTACGATCCTATAACATGATGTCTAATGCATAATGGTGCATATGCAGTCGCTAAACTAGGATCTCTAAATGCACATAGAATCCCAACATTATGCACAGTTTCAGGAATAACATAGGTGACAGTTTGTTTTTAAATGCTTGCTTATCTTTACACATGTTTGCTAAGTGTAGAGCATGGTTGTTGCATGAATAACAACTAATATTAATACATTTATCCTAAGACAATATCTCTAAATGAAGTTTTAGAACATGTTTACAAGGTAGAATCGCATAATAGCGATTTATTTTTGTCGGTATTATTTGCCCTATAGACAGGATTTCTAAGTGATGATGAGATGTTGAAAATAGTACATATAAGCCTTAAATAGCATGATATCTAATGCATGGAATGTTTGGCATGTTGTACCTAAACATGACTGTTATTGCGCATAGAGAAAGTAAAACCTAGGGAGCATGATTTCTACCCTTGATTACACTATAGCATGCATATTAACCACCCCTTTTCACTATCCAACCCCAGAGCTGTTTACAATTATTTATTACAGACCATTGAATTGGAATTACATAACTAAAAATAAAGAAAATAAGAAGTTAACTATAGGGAGCCTACAATATAGTCCCAAATCTCCATGTCCTCAATGCCAAGTAATGTTTCACAGCCTTTTTCACAATCCAGGTGTGTCAGAGTTCCCTAAGGACCTCAAGGGATCCCGGGAAGTGCTCACACCCAGACTTCATAGACAAGATAGAGTAAGTGCAGTGTGGAATGACCAGCCTTAGTGTGTCAAAGTTCAGAAGGAGCTCAGGGGTCCCGAGGCAATGCTCACACAAAAGGGGCAGAACTTAAGAGGTCCAGGAGTAAAGTGAGAGTGCTTGATATAGTTTGAAAAACTTTGAGTAGGAAAACAGTTTTGGAACAGAGAGTTAACTGAAATAGCCTTTTCCTATAAAAGTTTAACAACTAAAACGGACAGAAAGAGCAGAAACACCCAACAAGTACACAAAGAACTCATAATAGTCAATCAATCACAACCAAGGGTAATGGGAGTTGAGGGACACATAGGTACAGAGTAATGAACATGTAACATGTAGGAGTATGCATAAGCAATTAGAGATCCTAAGGGGTTTAGGAATTGGAGAATACAATGGGGTATAAGATTATACCATCATAACTGTACCAAACCATTAAGACTCTAATCAGAATAATGTACCAAACACAGGCATGGGGGATTCATATAAGAAACATGTACCAAGTATACAGAGACATGTTGGTCATGACAAACAAAGCATAACTGAACATGTACATGGGCTTCAGGATCTTAATTACATGTTGAACAGCAAAATAAAAAGCAAATTAGAAACACAATGAATTGCAACAGTAGTAGAAACATATCGGTTGGAGAACTGAAATCTGAATTAGAACATACCAGTGAGGTGAAGAAAGCAGTAATACAAAGCAAAAGATAGGAGGTGCACAGTAGTTAGCCTTGGCTTGCAACCGGCTAACTTAGAGTAGTAGCAAGAAGCACATAAAAAAGAATAGAGAGAGTAGCAAGTTTTAGTTGTGAGAGAGAGAGTTGAACAGATTAGTTCGTCCCCTAATGAGAGAAGAGCATGCATATATATATATATATATAGTTTTGAAAATAAGTAGCAAATAAGGTAAGAATCAAAATTAACCAGTAATTTAAGGGACTGAGTATCAATCAATACATAATCAGTGTAGGTGTCCCTTAATTGAAGGAATCAAGTTCAAACGGTATTGTCAGACAGCAAATAAGGAAAGCTACCATATGTAGCTTTGAAGAATATCCAAAATAGTGTAAAATCAATATAAGTATCCCTTAATTGATGGGGTTAAGTTCAAACAGTTAGTAGACAAATAGCAAATAAGGAAAGTTCCCATATGTGACATGCATATAACATATAAGAAAATAATTTCAACCCAGTACAAATATGCAATTGAGACTAGGTTCATCAGATTTTAATTAAGGAAATGGGGATCAATTAACAGTAAATCAACCATGTAGCAAGGTAAGAAATAAGTTAAAGGTCGTAAGTTAGTAAGAGTATCCCATAAGAAATCAGTAAGGTTTTCAAATCACAGGGAATCAGGGATTCAAACAATAAATCGGGAATTCTAATAAAGTAAAATCACAGTGAATCAGAGATTTGAACAGGAATAACATCAATTAGGCAGATAATAGGCAAGCAAAAGTATAACAAGGTAAAGAATCACATAGAATCAGGGATTTGATGCTAGAACACAATAAATGACTAAAGGAATCAACAAACGAACATGATATAACAGGGAGAATTAAAGAGTCAAAAACCCTAATGACTATAGTGGCAAGATCACATAGGTTTAGAGGCAAAGCAGTAACACTAGAGGGGTTAAACGGAACGAACACAATATAAGCAGAAGAAAACAAAATCAAGAACCCTAATGAGCAAAAGTAGGGTAAAATCACAGGAGACTTAAGACGTTTGTGAGAAACAATAGTTCATACAAATTAAACGATCATATCAGTCAAAGAAACTCAGAATCTAAGAAACCTAGGGTTTTTAACGTAACAAGTAAAATGAAGAAAAAACTTCGAATAAATCGTTAAAACACAGAAAGAATCATAGAATGATACTAAACAGAAGGAAATCGTTTTTGAAAGAGGGGTTATGAAACCCTAATTTTGAGATGAAGAAAGTTTAGAAATAGGAATGTTTTTTTTAAGGAAAACATGTAAAAGCTTCATAATATACACAGATCTAAGACATATCTAAAAGAAAATCGGAAAATCTTAAGAGTTAGTGTTTCAGAGAACCTAGAAAAGATAAAAAAACTCAAAAGTTTACCGGCTTTAACCGGAAAGTCATAGATCTTACTCGAACGGCCGGAGGTGGCCGAAAAATGACATGAAGGACCATGGGTAGGAGTTGAACCGCTCCAAGTTCACCTGAGGACCTCAGGGTAGTATCAAACCGGCGTGGGGTGAAGCAGAGGCTAGGATAGGGTGAGAGAACATAGCTTCCGGCGAGGGAGGTGGACGGAGAAGGAGGACAGAGTCCATCGGAGAGGAGGAAGGTGGAAGGTTCTAGAGAGAACCAGAGATTGAGAGAGAGAGAGGAGTTAGAGAGATGATGGAGAGAATGAAAATGAGGGGGGGGGGGGGGCGGTCTAGGGCTAATTAAGGAAGGGGCAAATTGGGGCCTTTAAACAAAAATGTTA
>ML257918.1:27388-127934 GCA_005239495.1 Nicotiana undulata | reverse complement strand
GGGGGGGGGTCGTCTAGGACTAATTAAGGAAGGGGCGAATTTGGGCCGTTGATCAAAATTGATCAACGACCAGGATTCAATCAGATGTTGGTCGGGTAGGATAGGGTATTGGGCTTGAGTTGTTGGGTTATTTTGATTGGGTCATGGGCTAGTTTTAATTGGGTTGGGGTCATATTAAATTAGGCTATAATTTAAATAGAAAGCGGCTAATTGTTAAATACCCAATTAAATAGATAAATAATTAATAGAAATAGCTAACAATTACATAAAATGAAATTAAGGCTAAATAAGTGAAATTAAGGTAATTAACTAGTGTTTAAAATATAAAATGACTGATTATTGAATTAAAATAGCATAAAAATGTACAATTAGGCTATAATTGCAAACCTTATTGTAATTATAGCCAAATAATGCCGAATAGGCTAATTTGTGAAATAACTAAATCCTAATAGGATTAAGAATGATATATAGAGCTAAAAAATATATTTTGAAATTATTTGTAATGCAATTTATGAATAATTATTGGATGTAAAGTACAGAATAAATTAGAAAACTAAATTGATAAAAATATGGAAAATTATGGAAAAATATCAATTATGCAAATTTTTAAAAATAATTTGAGAAAAAATTGGGCATCAACACTAATCAATTAATCCTAATGAAGAGGTAGTGATTATCAGAAGCAACTTTAATGCTAACCTAGACGATTTATTTTAACGTGTAAGTGATTAAAAGAGACAAGGAAAATGGAAAATACTAGTGAGAAGAGTTTAGATGAATTCTGGTGACTTGCCGGAATTTTGGTTGTACTCCGACGGGCTTGGAAATGGTCCAACCCCGCATGAATTGATAGTCGACTCATGCAGGTGTGAGCCATTGGGGGTTCTTGAATCAGCATGTAGACGAAGTCTAAGGTTTTGAGTTTTTAGATCCGAAATTGGAGGTTTCTGGATGATTTTCTGAGGAAACTAACGCTAGGAGGTGATTTAGGGGACGAAGGAGGTCGTATGGTCAAAATTTGGGGCTATTTGGTTGAGCTCCGCCGCCGGTAGGCGATTTCCGGCCAGCAAAGCAAGATGGTGGTATGGCGGTATCCAGTGAGGGTTTAGAGAGAAGAGAGAGAGAGACGGGTATGGGGGTGTTAGACTTGAGTTCTGAGAAGTGGGTGGGGGGATTTTGGAACAGTCTTATAGTTAATGAGTCATTAGTTCTGGACCGTTGGATCACAGGGATCCGACGGCTGATATGGGAGGGGATCTAAACTGCGTCGTTTTGGAGGGTTGGGGCCGACCGGATTTTGGGTCAATTGGGCTGTGTATTTAGGTGTTATAGAGACAAGCTTTTGGGCCTGGGCAAGTTAGCCCAGGTCCAATTTTAATACTTTTAGGCTCAATTAGTTTAATTAACACTAATTCTAATTAAACCTTAAAAATGTAATAACTAATTTTGACTTTGTTTTTTTTTGTCTAATTACAAATTAATTGGTGAATTGATTTAAAGTAACCATTCAATTTAATACTTATATCATTTAAACAATTAATTTCACCATTTGCTAGAAAAAAATTATTAAATTAAGCAATTAGTTATTAAAACTACATTACAACAAATAATCGACATTTGTTTTGTTATTTAATTCAATTAATTTATAATTCATTAATAATAATGATGCACCTAATTATGCAAATTTTAATAATTTTAAAAGACGAATTATGATTATGCAATGTAAAAGAATTCACAAATAACATTTATAAAAATAATTTATTTTATTGAATTTTGTAGGAGTATATGGTGGGTAAAAAATCACATGCTCACAGGAGCGTGTCTTAGACATTCATCACATTTTTGTACGCATTCCTTCGCGTCCTTTTCCATATCGATCCAGTAATAGCCGACTCTGATTATTTTTTGAACCAATGATTCGGCGCCTGAATGATTTCTGCAGGTACCTTCGTGGATTTCCCTCAAAACATATTTAGTATCCCCTGGTCCTAGACATGAGTGGGCCATCGAATCTTCTTCTGAATAGGGTTCCATCTTCGGATAAGCTAAACTGGGCTGCCTTTGGCGCAAGGCCCTCGATTCCTTTGAATTCGAGGGCATTTTTCCGATCTTCAGATATTCTACATATTTATTTCTCCAGCCCCAAGTTAGGCTCGTTGAGTTTATTTCGGCATGGACTTCTTCCACCACTGATCTCATAAGTTGTATGACTGCCCCCGAGATGAAATTGTCGTCTTCGACCGATGACCCTAAGTTGGCAAGGGCGTCGTCCTTGACTTTTTTATCCTAAGGTATGTGTTGCAAAGTACACTCTTTGAACTGATGTAATGTTACTTGTAACTTGTCCAGGTACCTTTGCATTCTTTCTTCTCTAACCTCGAACGTTCCATTGACCTGGTTTACCACAATGAGGGAGCTGCACTTGGCTTCGATTATTTCTGCCCCAAAGCTTTTAGGTAGTTCAAGGCCTGCAATCATGTCCTCATATTCGGCCTCGTTATTAGTCAATTTTATAGTCCTAATAGATTGTTTAACTACGTTTCCTGTTGGTGGCTTCAATAAGATGCCAAGTCCGGGCCATTTTGCATTTGAGTCGCTGTCCGTAAAGAGGGTCCGGATTCCTGAGGAGGTTCCTGAGTTAATTAATAACTCTCTTTCGACTTCAGGTATTAGGGCCGGCGTAATGTCGGCCACAAAGTCTGCCAAGATTTGAGACTTAATGGCGGTCTGGGATTGGCATTCAATATCGTACCCGCTGAACTAGCCTGAGAGCTCGAGCTTATGCATAATATTCCTCAACGGGTAGGTAGTAACGACACATATGGGGTGACACTAGAAGTATGGTTTTAGCTTCCTAGAGGCGCTTAGCAAAGCGAGCGCCAGCTTTTCTGGGTGAGGGTACTGAGTTTAGGCCTCTCTTAAGGTCTTGTTAACATAGTAAATTGGAAATTCCGTACCTTGTTCTTCCCGGACCAGGACTCCACCTATCGCTATCTCCGATACTGCCAAGTAAAAGTATAGTTGTTCGTCTGCCTTCGGTGTGTGAAGCAGCGGTGGGCTAGATAGGTACTGTTTGAGTTCCTCCAAAGCTCATTGACATTCCGAGACCCATGAGAAGTTATTCTTCTTCTTCAATAGTGTGAAGAATCGGTGGCTCTTATCGGACGACCTCGAGATGAATCGCCCCAGGACGGCTATGTGCCCGGTTAGTCTTTGCAAGGCCTTCACGTTGTCCACAACCGTGATATCTTTGATGGTTTTGATTTTGTTAGGGTTGAACTTGATTCCCCGGTTGGATACCATGAATCCGATGAATTTACCCGACCCATATCCAAACGCACATTTCTCTAGGTTCAGCTTCATATTGTATTGCTTCAATATACTGAAGGTTTCCTGCAAATGTTTTAAATGGTCCTCTGCTTGCAGGGACTTAACCAACAGGTCGTCAATGTAAACTTTCATTGATATTCCTATTTGTTCCTCGAACATCCGGTTTACTAGTGTTGGTAAGTGGAACCAGCAGTTTTTGATCCGAACGACATCATGTTATAGTAGTATGTACCGTATTTAGTGATGAAAGAGGTTTATTCCTGATCACCCGGGTCCATCCGTATTTGGTTGTACCCGGAAAAGGCATCGAGAAAATTGAGGATCTCGTGGTCGGCCGTGGCATCGATCATACGATCAATGTTGGGCAAAGGGAAAGAGTCTTTGAGACATGCCTTATTCAAATCTGTATAGTCTACACACGTTCTTAATTTATTCCCTTTTTAGGGACTACCACGTTTGTTAACCAATCCGGTTATTTAACCTCCCGAATGGATCCTATTTTAAGGAGTTTAGATACCTCATCCTTGATGAAAGCATGTTTGACCTCAGACTGGGGTCTCCTCTTTTGCTTGACCGAGTGTAAATTCAGGTCCAAGCTTAGCCAGTGAGTGGTTATCTCCAGCGGGATCCCTGTTATTTCAAGGTGGGACCAAGCGAAGCAATATTTATTAGTTATAAGAAATTGTATGAGTTTTTTCCTGAGCTCGGGGCTTAACCCCATGCCCAGGTGTACCTTTCGATCGGGAAAGAGTTCACTTAATACGACTTTTTCAAGCTCCTCGACCAGCGATTTATTGGCGTCATAACCATCAGGGGCTATAAAAGATATGGGGACCCCGTAATCATCATCATCGTCTACCCCTCATTCCTCCGAATTTGCCGAGGCTGGTGTCTGTGATTGCTATTTGGCACCATTTTTTACCATCTGGTACGGATCCTTCGGTGATGAGATTGTAGATGCCGGTATCACATCATCGACCGCGAACATTTCCTTGCCAGTCGGTTGTTCCCCATCGACTATTTTGACTACGCTAGGCGTTGGGAATTTCAGCGCCTGGTGTAGTGTCGAGGTCTTTGCTCTCATGTTGTGAATCCATGTCCTTCTAGACAAAGCATTGTACCTCATATCTCCTTCGATCACATAAATTTTAGCTTCATAGATGGTCCCGGCGGTGTTTACCGGTAACATTATCTCACCCTTAGTGGTTTCACATGCCATGTTGAATCCATTTAGAACTCAGACTGTAGGCACGATTTGGTGTTGTAGACCGAGCTGCTCCACGACCCTTGATCGGATTATGTTGGCAGAACTACCTAGATCAATTAACACACGTTTAAATCGGGATTTATTTATGAGTACAGATATTACCAGTGCATCATTGTGGGCTGCACGATCCCTTCCGCGTCCTCATCATTGAAATACAAGGCTCATTTCAGTATGTAATCTCGAGTCCGTTTTTCCCTTATGATGGATACTTTGGTGCGTTTCAATATCGGCCCCTGAGGAATATCGAACCTATCGATAATTATGTTAATGACGTGTTGAGTTTCTTCTTGTTCGGCCTGCTTGTTAGAATCCCTATTCCTGAAATGATTCTTGGCTCGGCCACTCAGGAATTCTCGAAGATGCCCGTTATTGAGTAGTTGGGCTACTTCCTCTCTTAGTTATCGGCAATCCTCCATTCTATGGTCGTGAGTGCCGTGATATTTACACATCTGGTTAGGATCCCCCTGGGACGGATCTGATTATAGATGTCGAGGCCATTTGGTGTTCTTGTTGCGTCTAATAGTTGATATAATGGCGAAAACATCGATATTGAAGTTGTATTTTGATAACCTCGTTGCTTCTTTAGGCCCGGCGAGCCTATCAATGCTATTTTTGCTCATGAGTCCCCGGCTACTTTGGCCTCGATCATTTCTCTTTTCACTTCTTATGAGATTTCTCCAGGATCCGTTACCTCTTCGATCTTCTTTGTATGGTTGATAACGATCCCTGCTAGATCTTGGTTCACGATCAATGTCTCTCTTGGCTCTATCGACGGTTCTGACAGAATAAATAGACCCAATTGGGCCCCAAGTTGATCATCTTCGACTTTGATTTTTTATTGATACCGGTTATGCAGATCTGTCTAAGTAACGGCCAAATATTCTATCAGGTTCTATTTCAACTGTTGTGAAGCCACCGAGCTTCTAATATTGAGTCCATGAGTGAAATCTTGAACGGCCCAATCATTCGCAATCGGTGGTAGGTCCATCCGTTCCATTTGAAACCGGGACACGAACTCTCTGAGCATCTTGTTATCCTTCTGTTTACTTTGAAAAGGTCTGACTTCCCAGTCTCGACCTTGATGGCCCTGGTGTGTGATTTCACGAAAATATTTGCAAGCATAACAAATGAGTCAATAGAATTATGAGGTAAGTTGTGATGCCATATCATAGCCCTCTTTGAGAGGGTCTCTCCGAACATCTTCAGCATGACAGACTCGATCTCATCGTCCTCCAGGTCGTTCCCTTTGATGGCACATGTATAAGAGGTTACATGCTCATTTAGGTCGGTTGTTGTTATACTTAGGCATCTCGGGCATACGAAATTTCTTAGTGATCGGCTTCGGAGCCGCGCTCGGAGAAAAACGTTTTTGCACGAACTTCTTGGAATCTAGGTCTTTCAATATCAGCGGTGCTCCTGGGATTCGGTCTACCCTGAAATTGTAGGTTTCCACTTTTTGTCATTAGGTTTGATTTTCTTCTCCCCTGATTCCATTTGTTTTGTCAGTTCTCATTCGATCTCTCTGTGACTGGTTCGTCCCTGCAGGTGACTTCCCAGGGTGGATCGAGCTCAACTATGCTCGGTGCGCGGCTTTGATTTTGTAACGGGGCTATCGCTTCCTGTTGAGTTTGCAATATTTCGAAGATCACCCTTAAACTGATCCCGTCTCCACAACATTTTGTGTATTTTGAGCCGTTGATCGGGCTCTGCCACAGACATTATTTTTAGGGTTGGTAGACAGGTTTGTGTCGATAGCCACATGCAAATTAGCGTCAATTGGGTTTGCAACCGGAATTTCGATGGGATCAGCGATCAATACCTCATTACCGGCCTCTATGTTGTTATTTTCACCGTGATGACCGGGCTCGTTGTCAACATGCATGGGTTCTAATTGAGAGTTTGACATTTTGTGTTTTAACCTGAAATCAGAGACACTTCAAAGAGCAAGTGTAAAGTAGCGTATGTTATGGAGGTTTATATCAAATAACAACTATAATCCTTAGCCTCACGGTGGGCGCCAAACTGTTTGCCCTTAAAGTCGGATAACAATTGAATTTGTAAAGGATACATGATCTAACTTGATACAAAACGATAAATCAGATTGCAATTGAAATAAATAATGGAAAAGTAAACGCAAACCACACAAGTTGAACAATTTAGCCTTGGAAGGTAAGCCACCCTCGAGCCAAAAGTGCTTTGATCGATATCATAATAGAACGACAAGAGAATAATAAGAACTTAAAGAGAATAATAATATATTGCTTTAGGATGCGTGTTACAACGTGTTGAATGAATTATCAGAACCCCATTATATAGTAGAGGAGTCATACTTTATGTACAATTTTATAAAAGGTAAAAATCCTTTGATTTGCTGATTGCCGGCTCCTTACTAATATGTGTCGATATTCCCGCCGTAATATCCGACCGTTTGCGGATATTTCGGTCTTCTGTTAGTTATCTCAATCAATGTTTCTCAGAGCTCGTTCGAGGCTAAGGACGATACCGGACTCAATGTTCTCGAAGGCAAGCGTTCCGACCTCGGGTTCTAGCTTGGTGGGGCTCGAGGTCGATCTTCAGTCCTTGGTTGCCACGTTCCAAGCCTAATCTACCAAGTTGTAGGCGAGTTCGATTGTAACTGTGTATACAAAAATTATGAGTCCAAAACTATTATTTGTTGGACTTTTACTGAATGTTTACACATAACTTATGCTCGGTGTCACACGTATTAGATTAAGATGAAACCGGTGCCGCAATATAGTGCCTCTGCACATAGTTAATTATGATATATACAACTATACTACTAGTAGTATACACTGATTGAGATCCATTATATTTCAAGCCACTGACTCAGTATGTATAAACCTTTACTGACAAAGATCCATTTTATGGGCTTTAACATCATTAAAGATCATTTAATTGTCAAAAAGAGAAGACTAAGCTTATTAATTTCCACCCTAATCAATATCTAATCAACTCCTAAGCCACATTACTTAGCATTTAAAAGAACCGACATGAAAATTTTTAAGAGACAACGACACTTTACTTAAGTGAATAGTCACCGACAGATCGAACAACACACGAAACACAAAAACTAAAAATTGAAAAGGTGACAAAATATGATAAGTTTGAGTTGGATCACGTGAATATACCATTTCCTTTGCCTGCTACAACAATAACGTTTGATCAACGTCGTCTTGAATTCTTTTCTCATTTCTATGGTCCTTTTAATTATAAACAAATTTACTCTCATTTATGCTGTCTGGTTTTCTTTAGTGTCCTATCAGTCAATTGCACCTATATAAACTTTACCTAACACAAAATGGAGAAAGAATCAGTAATTTTTTATTAGTTTGTCTCGATTTCTTTGTCACTTTTTATTATTCGGAAATTAGTACTATAAATGAATACAGTTTTTGTCTTACCAAAATAATGAAAGAATAAACTTACAAACTTTAATTAAAAGATTAGTTAGTTGATTCTTGAGAAGTGAAATGCGGTACAACATTATGGCAAAAGTTAAACTTTTCCAAAGAAGTTGTGGTAAGAACACAAAAAAAAAAAAAAGTCTTATTTTGTCAGTATTGGCTCCTTGTAATGTTTCTTTCTTTGGCCATTTCATGATTAAAAAACCTTAAATAATAAGATATATCACTCTTATAATTAATTAATAATATTATATTATATTATGTTTCAACAGGCCCTTTCACTTGTAAGTCTGATATCTCTTTATAGATCAAACACGTAAATATATTTTTTGCTTTTTAAAAAGACAATGAGATTTGATTCAAGACCTCTTGCCTACTATATAAGATATTTTATGGCCAAGTGTATATATAATCATCTTATCAAAAAAGTATTTAATTTTTAAAATGAGAGAGTCACTCAATCTAATTATGTTTAGTTTCACCTATCTTTTGCCCTATTTCTTTCAAGAGGAAAGGAGAGGGAAAGAAGATAATTAAGGGCTTTATAATTCTTTTCACAAAAATAGATGAATTGAAAGCTCTATACAAAAACTGTAGAAAGATATATAGAAGTCAGTAATTCATGAGTGGTCAAAGCACATAACAAAAGAAAAAGGAATAGGGGATCGACAGGAAACCCTATTTTTAATTTGGAGCAAACAGTTTCTTACTTTGTTTTCAGCACCCTGGAATTGATCCCCATAAGATCTGCAACTGGTTCCTCTCCATCTACGCTCAAACTTTTCTACGACATCATCCTTATATAACAACACTTCACTATAAAAGTCAAGTATTTTTTGGAACTAAATTTTATATTCTGTTATAATATATGTTTTTTACGGCAACAATTTACTATAACATCCAAAGAAATATGGAACAAACGAGGTTATAAAGATATTTGACTGTATATGATAAGTGTCGTGACCAAAAGCATAAGTTTAATTTCCTCTTTAATTCCATTTGGCATGAATAAATCCAGAAATTTAATTAAGAGGAATACATTATTTAAATCAAACTATTGAGTTCGGACTGGTAACTACCTTTGATCCTGACTGGGGCGGAGGCAGAGTGCGGGACGCTTGTTCGGTCGAACTTAGTAGTTTTTGTTCAAACTATGTATGTCTTTACAAAAAATCCAATGAATATGTACAACTTATGTTAATTTAGAACCCAATAACTTAAAAATATTACAATCCTATAAGGTTCAAATCCTGGCTCCGTCTCTAGCTCCTGATCCTAACGCACTATTAAGATTAAGAATACTACTATGCGTATAATAGATTAGTAAATAGTAATATATCATTAGAATGGATACACATGGAATTGTAGTTCCAACATTAGCAGTCAAAATTCGTTTCACATACGTTGTATGCATTGTTATTTGGTATGGAAATGAGATTAACATTATTAATTACTCTGGTTGAAGGAGAAGTAACTTGTAATTTCGAAAGATGAATGTTTATTATTGGTTAATAAAGGATAATCCCTCTGTCTTATAAAACTAGATCCAATTATTATCTGATGTTTTATACGTCAACACCACACAAGATGGGAGTGATTTGTGTGGTATCCAATTTTCGCGTGCACTAGTTATAGAAGGATCAGATTCTTCTATGTGTTCCAACCTCTACTGTTTGCGGAATAATAAATACAGAAAGTAAAGAACATAGAGATTTTTACGTGGAAAACACCTGGCTCAAAAGGTGAAAAAACCACGACCTACTACCCAGTAGGATTTTCTCCAAACACTTCACTATAACTCTAAGCCAACAACAAAGTTTACAAACTCTTGCAAATCTAAGGATTAACTCTAACCCTTATAACAACACGCCACAGGCTGTTGCAACTACGTCAAGTTAACTCTAACTTGAATAATACAACTCAAGTACCTAGTATAATTTGCTTCTAAGAAAGCTGAAATGTACAACTCAAAACGCCTACGACACTTTGAACTAGAAATAAAGAACGACACATAAAACTCTTTATGGAGCTTGTTCTTCAATCTGGTTCGTGTAGCTTCAGGATCGCACTCTTAAATCTCACATGAATTGCTTGCAAAATTTCTTTGCTATTTTGCTCTCAATTCACATGCTGCTTCTTCTTTTGTGCGTACCTTTACAATAAGAATATTCTGCAATATATAGGAGTTAGTGGATAAGGAATTAACTAGAATCCTAATGCAACTCTTCCTTGGTGGAAGAGTTCTAGTCAAACTCAACTCCTCGAATCCTTCCTTATCTTAGATTCTGTTCTTACTGAATAAGGAGTCCTTCTCCTTATTATTTTTGAAAAATCTACTCGATCAAGGGATATCTCTATTTTACCAGAATTCGTTTATCTCCTGCATGTGCCTCTCACGTGCTTTGACTCTGCCGGTGTCAATTTCTGCTAGTGATGGGCCTTGTTCATTTATGAGTTCCTTTGTCAATCTTCAAAACTATTCCTTTTCTTGGGCCAACAAATTTCCCCTTTTTGATGATGACAAACTTTGTGCGCCCGTAAACTTAGGCCTGTTTCAACTTAATCCAACAATGACACATATTAAAGTATTAAGCACTTATCATGAAGAACCAGGGTCATTAGGTTATAAATATCATTGTTCAGAGCACAACCATTTCCCCCCTTTTGGCATCATCGAAAAGTTGCAAAAAAGTGTGAGAATCCCAGATAGTTAAAAATCACTCATGGCCACTGGGGAAACTGCAAATGCATTCATGGATTAATCATCAATAATCAACTAAGAATTCAAGCTATCAAAGAAATATAGACAGTGAATAAGAACAAAAGCAACAAACTTCATTTATAGAGAAAATATGATTTTTCCACAATTCACACAATGAAACTAAAACAGTTAAAACATGAGCAAAAACAAAAAAGAAAAGAAAACATCCTGAATCTGGGTCACTAAAAGTTCTAGGAAGCTAGGAAATTAAGGCTTGGAAGAACTGCAGACCTGGTTCGTTTAGCCAAGATAGATGGTTCAACAGACTTAGAAATAGATGAAGACTTCTTTGAGGAAGTCTTGGCTTTCTTGGGCTTATGGGTCTGAACCTCTACCTTTGCCACTTTTTCACTTTGATGGACCAGGTCCATCTTATCCACTTCAACAGCCTCAATAGGCTCAACAACCTTTTCTTTCCCTTTTTCACTCTTTTCTTCTTACTCTCCTCTAAAGCTCTCTTCGACTCGTCCTCACTTTACTTTAACTTGCTCCTTGTAGTTCTTCCTCTTGAAAGAGAAATATAAGAAGTCTCAGACGAAGCATCTTTCCTTTTCTTGTTGACTCTTGCTGTGCTAGGGGTTTTAGCTTTAGGAGTTCTTTTCTTCTTAGGTTTGTAACTGTCACCTCTCATTTTCAAGAGATCAGCCAGTGTTTCTTCAACAGATGAACTAGGTTCATTTGCTTGCTTTCCAAGATTCACTAGTCCTTCAACGGCTTCTCCTGATCCACTTCCCCCTCCGTTCTTGCTTCATTCTTCCTCCTTCTCTGGCTCAGCTCCACAAATAGCCATTCTAATAGATTCAGAGGTGGCTGAAGAATCAACCACTTCTTTCCATTTTCCCCTTCCTATTACTCCTTACTCATTCACTCTCCTTTTCTTTTTCTATTTTATTTTTACCTCCTATCCTTCTTGTCTCAGGAATTTCCACATCTACCACAGACCCAACCAGTATGAACCTATTTTATAAGTTTTCAGCGACCTCATAAATGACCTCAGAAGAAGGTTGCGGTACAGAAGTTACATGTTCAGAATCGGAAGACCCAGTTTCTTCCCCCTCAGTCGCCGACTTGAAAGAGTCATCGGAAATTTGGGAATGGTTCTGTAAGGGAAGGGATGGCTTGAATGAAATTTTAGTTTTGAATAGACGGTTAAAGCTTCCGTAGAATCTAGGTATTTTAATTTGGTTAGGATTCTTGTTGAAACGGAACTGGTTCAAAGTCACTTGGATAGGCTTTTGAAGATTTTGGGCTTGAGTAGGACTCTGCTCATGATTTAAATATTAGTATTTCAAATTGTGCAGAGTGTAGAATACATACCTTGCTATTCAGATGAACCAGCACTGATGAACCAGGTTCTTCACTAAGAATCTTCTTGATCATGTCTTAATTTGCCAAAATAGAGAAAATTTAATTAGAGATCAGTGAGTCATATTAACACATGGCACAGGAGTATACTTTTTATAGTATGAGACTGAGCAAAGATTAATCTAGTTATTTACACAAACTCCAGATTTTCTATCCAATTTTTATTTTCTTTTTCTTTCATGTACAATCTGAACGTGTTCATTAGGTGATCTTAATCATCCCTAATTCTAACTTGTTCCTTTCAAAGTGCTCTCTACTCAGTGCTTTTGTGAGGATGACATCTATTTGCTTATCAGTAGCACAAAATTTCACAGTGATCAAACCCTTTTCATAGTTGTCCCTCAAAAAGCGATGCCTAACATCTATGTGCTTAGTTCTTTTGTGATGGACCAGGTTCTTGGTCATACTAATTGCATTAGTGTTATCACAATAGATAGGGATACAACCTACATCAATCCCAAAATCTATTAATTGTTGTTTCATCCACAACATTTAGCACAACATGAGGCAGCAACAATATACTCAGTTTCAACAGAAGATAAGCCCTTAGAATTTTACCTTTTTGGTGGCCCAAGACACAAGACATGAGCTAAGAAAGTGTGTCATACCTGAGGTACTCTTTCTATCCACAAGAAAATCAGCATAATCAGCATCAACATATCCCACTAAGTTGAAATTACTACCTTATGGATACCATAGACAAAGGTCAGTGGTACCTTTTAGGTATCTCAAGATCCTCTTGACAACAGTCAAGTGAGACTCCTTTGGATTTTCCTTGAATTTAGCACAAAGGCCTACACTGAAAACAATATCATGTCTGCTAGCTGTGAGATATAACAAAGAGCTAATCATTCCCCTATACATCTTCTGATCAACAGATGAATTGGGTTCATCCATATCCAATTTCGTGGATGTTGCAATATGAGTGTCAATTCTTTGGATATTCCTTCCTGGTTTTGTTACTAAGTAATAGGTCATGGACAGGTTCCCTCGAGGTTTGAGGATCGGTTCATCTCTAGTCAGTTCCCCCTGTCACGTTGCCTTGGGTGGAAGGACTTGTTCCATAACATGTTCCTTCCTGTGATGCTGCTTCAGGTTGGACTGTGGCTTCATCATTTGAGTTTCTTGTCAGTCCAATCTCTTCATCATCTTGTTCCTGCCTCTCAGAGAGAATGTTAGTTTCAAAAACAATATGCGCACCTTCTTCTACACACATAGTTCTTTTGTTATATATCTTATAAGCTTTACTATGTGAAGAATATCCCAAGAATACTCCCTCATCACTTATGGGATCAAACTTGACTAGGGAATCTTTGCCATTGTTGTGCACAAAGCACTTGCATCCAAATGCCCTAGATGGGATATATTTGGTTTTCTCCCTTTAAGTAACTCATAGGGAGGCTTCTCTACAAGAGGTCTAGTCATGTACCTATTTATGATGTAGCATGCAGTATTTACAGCTTCTGACCAGAAGCTATGTGGCAGTTTACTAGAAAGAAGCATAGTCCTAGCCATATCTTCAAGTGTCCGATTATTTCTTTCAACTACTCCATTTTGTTGTGGAGTCCTAGGATCAGAAAAATTATGATCTATGCTATGGTCATCACAAAATTCAGCAAATTTAGCATTTCCAAATTCAGTGCCATGATCAAACCTAATTGATGCAAGTTGATTACCTAGTTGTTTCTGAGTTTTTCTAACAAAAGAGGTGAACATGTCAAATGCTTCATATTTATATGTTAAAAACAATGTCCAAGTAAACCTAGAGTAATCATCAACAAGAACCATCACATGTCTTTTACCACCTCTGCTTAACGTTTTCATTGGACCACAGAGATCCATATGGACCATTTCCATCGATCTGGTGGTGCTTACCACTTTCTTGCATTTAAAAGAGGATCTTACCTGCTCCCCCTTGCACAAGCCTCACAAACTTTGTCTTCCTTGATGTTAAGCAGTCTTATAACCAAGTCCTTGGAGACTAATTCGTTGAGTTGACTCAGACTTGCATGTCCAAGTCTCTTATGCCAAAGGAGGGGATCAATTTCGACCACACTTAAGCAAGTGAGTTCATTTTCTGAAAGTGTGGACATTCACTTTTTTTTCCTGCAAAATAATCTTGTCAGTGGTAAGATTAATCACAAAATATTTAGTAGAGGTGAATGCTACCAAGTTTCCTCTATCACACAGTTGTGATACACTAATTAGACTATATTTTAGGCCGTCTATCAAGTAGACATTCTCAATAGAGTGAGAGTCAGTCTTACCTACCTTACCAACCCCAATGATCTCACCTTTTTCCCATTTCCAAAGGAGACATTACCTCCTTTGAGGTCTTCAAGTGAAAGGAACTGGTCCTTGCTTCCTGTCATGTGCTTGGAGCAGCCACTATCCAGGTACCATATTTGGCTGCTCCCCTTCACTTGAACCTGCAAAAGGAAATCAGGGGTTAGTCTTAGAACCCAAACTAGTTTGGTCCCTTTATATAGGCAAAATGATAAATCACATTCTTTTTAGCCCAACTTGGCAGCCTATTTTTCCCAAGAACAAAATTTTTGTTCATCTGACTTGCCTTCTCCTTTGCAGTGCATTCACTTTTATAATGACCAGTATTACCACAATGTGTGCAAATATTATTCTCAGGGAGTGTGAGGTACTTTCCTTTGGGATCCCACTTAGGTGTAGAGTTCCCAAAGACAAGTCCTCTTCTGTTGCTACTATGATGTTTTTGTAGCCATGAAAGTGCATCAGAGGACCTGTTCCATTAACAAGTTCTGTCTAGCTCATGATTAACCTTAGTCAAGTCCTCCTTCAGGGTTCTTACCAGTTCATCCTTTTTATAAAGCTCATCTTTTACCTTTCCTAGATCCTTTTCTAGTGAGAGTTGTATGTCACTAGCTATTTCTTAACCTATTCCTAGCTTCAATTTCAGATTTTCAGATCTAAGTTCTAAGACAGTTGTATCAAGTGCATGAACCTGGTTCTTCAATGCAGTATTTTCCTTTTCAGTTTTATAAATATTTATTTCCAGGTTTTTGCATTCTGCTATTAAAAAGTTACACTCTTTTGACAACTGTTCTTTTTCAGAACTTATACTCTTAGATTCATCAATTAAAATTAGCAACAATTCTAATAGTCTATCTTTAGAAAGGAGTTTAATTTTATCCTTAAAGTCTAGAAAATTTATCTCGGATTCTTCATCAGGTTCTTCTTCAGATTCCCGAACTGCTATAAGAGCTCGTTGAGCAACCATTGCTTTGGATGACCTTTTGTTGTAGTTCTTCTTGTCATGAACCTGTTCATTTTTTCTGTTCCTTCTTTCAGATTTCTCCTTTTTTCACTCGACTTTCCACATAGGACAGTTCTTGATCATGTGGTTCTTTTTACCCCATTTGAAGCATCCATCAGTCATCTGCAAGTCGCCTCCTTCCACAAAAAATAGTTGTGATCATTGAATAGTGGTGGATTTCTCTTTACACTTTTCAGGTAGTGTGCTCATCTTGATCTTTTCCTAAGGTATTAGCCTCTTCAAGGATAACCTGCTCTGATACCAATTGATGTTTTATACGTCAATATCACACAAGAGGGGAGAGGTGATTTGTGTGGTGTCTAATTTTCGCGTGCACTAGTTATAGAAGGACCAAGTTCTTCTATGTGTCCTAACCTCTACTGTTTGCGGAATAATAAATACAGAAAGTAAAGAACACAGAGATTTTTATGTGGAAAACACCTGGCTCAAAAGGTGAAAAAACCACGACCTACTACCAGTTGGATTTTCTCCAAACACTTCACTACAACTCTGAGCCAACAACAAAAGTTACAAACTCTTGCAAACCGAAAGCTTAACTCTAACCCTTATAACAACACGCCACAGGCTGTTGCAACTACGTCAAGTTAACTCTAACTTGAATAAGACAACTCAAGTACCTAGTATAATTTGCTTCTAAGAAAGCTGAAAGGTACAACTCAAAACGCCTACTACACTTTGAACTAGAAATAAAGAACGACACATAAAACTCTTTATGGAGCTTGTTCTTCAATCTGGTTCGTGTAGCTTCAGGATCGCACTCTTAAATCTCACACGAATTGCTTGCAAAATTTCCTTGCTATTTTGCTCTCAATTCATGTGTTGCTTCTGCTTTTGTGCGTACCTTTACAATAAGAATATTCTTTAATATATAGGAGTTAGTAGATAAGGACTTAACTAGAATTCTAATGCAACTCTTCCTTGGTGGAAGAGTTCTAGTCAAACTCAACTCCTCAAATACTTCCTTATCTTAGATTCTGTTCTTACTAAATAAGGAGTCTTTCTCCTTATTTTTTTTGCAATCTTTTCGATCAGGAGATATCTGTATTTTACCAGAATTCGTTTATATCCTGCATGTGCCTCTCACGTGCCTTGACTCTGCCGGTGTCTATGTCTGCCAGTGATGGACCTCATTCATTTCTGAGTTCCTTTGTCAATCTTCAAAACTATTTCTTTTCTTGGGCCGACATTATCATAACGTCAACATCCTTAATCCTTTCTTTGATCATTTTTTCTGTTAAGAAATACTCTCTCCGTTTCAATTTATGTGAATCTATTTCCTTTTTAGTCCGTGCAAAAAAGAATGACATCTTGTCCTATTTGAAAACAATTTACCTTTATGCAATGATTTATAACCACACAAAATATATGTGCCTCATTCTACACCACAAGTTCAAAAGTATTCTATCTTTTCTTAAACCCCGTGCCCAATTAAATGGGTTCACATAAATTAAAACGGATGGGATATGTGATTTGTTGAAAATTAGGAGTAGTTTCTAAACACACAACATTACTTTTAAAAGATATATACTACTAATTGTATGTCGATATCAAAATTTAACACCAAAAATTAGGACGTAAAGTACTATAGTGAGAATCTTCACCTTGTATATTCGAGTTTTCATTGTTCTCTATTTTTCTCCAATTCCCTAAAAATATGATAAACCAAGTTTTTAATTTTTTTATATAGTTATTCAAATTAACTATTGCAAATCGAATCAAATCACATATGTGATAAAAGGGACAATACATTGCACAAGATATTTCATGTTCACGGAGGATTTAGGGATAAGTCGTATTTCAAGAATACGATATAGATATTCTACTCTAATGTAATTATTAATATCTGCTTACACGATTCAAATCCGAGACCTATAAATTATACCAAAACAATTTTACCGTTGTTTCAAAGGTTCTCTTCGAATCACAGATGTGATAAGAAAGTTACTTTGGGGTAAATAAAAGAATGAAAAAAGACAAAGAAGTTAGGAAATTGAGGAGGGAGAACAATGCGTGGATGGACGCATGCATGCATGTGTAGTCTCGGGATTAACTTTGCTTACAATTTACGTAAAAGAGTGAATGAGAGAAAGTGTAAGTGTCAGTTTATTCGTAACAACAGCAAAAATTAAAGCTGTTTGGTTTTTGTTTTTGCTAATACAGTAACTATTTTCATCTTTCTTTTTGTTTTTTGATAGATCCAAAGCAAACACCAAAAGTGGTGGGAGATAAAGGGGAGACCTTTCATTTAGGCATCATCAACATTTATGAAGCATGGTTGGTTTGTCCCAACACCTTCACTTTCAAGCAATGCCCATTATAACTATTAAAAATAAATAGAATTAGCTACTAATTTCGTCGCGAGAAGCGGACCTATGTTATCAAAGAGGGTCACTGACACCAGAAGAGTTCGTCAAAATTACCACAAATTTTTTATAAATAAATCTGTACGATAAACATCAACCGGTGACCAAATAAAAAATGATGCTACCAACTTGCTGTTGCATATTAAATTACATTGTTAATTCAGAAAAAATATTGTATATAATATAGATCCTAAATTATCTGATAGAAACCAAATGAAGTGGGACCATTTAGGAAATGGGCTATTGTGTCCACGAATGTCCTTTTATGTCAGTATGCTCCTTAATCTGGACCCAAACCGACAGAGATTCGTAGATGAGATTAATCAGTAGGCTGTACATTTGGCCCATTAGGTCCACCAGATAATGGACTTATCATCCCAATCATGAATTGCTAGACAATGACCTGTCAACAGTTGCCTAGTAGTGGTAACTTGTAGTAAAGGACTATGTGGACCTAACTGTTGGGCCCATTTCCATAACTGCAGGACTAGGTGGGGCCAAACTAATGGGCCTTACATGTGGTACAATTTACTTTGTGGTACACGGACTAAATTATCCCATGATTATAGGGAGGTTTGCATTTATGCCCGTTTTTTGGGTCACGCTTTAACTTATACTTTGCAAAAAAAATTGCAAGAGTATCCACTTTTCGCGTAAACATCAAGCATACGGGTCTGAAGTACCAAAGGCAATCACGCAAACTTCAGCATTCTAGTAGACGGGCCTGAAGTTGTTTGTAATTGCTGAACTTAAGCATTCTACTAGCTGAAGTTTTGTCCTGGATTCAATAGTTTTGTCGTAAAGCTTTTTCAAAAACTTCAGCAGAAGATGTTGAAATTATTTAGTGCAATTGAAAAAATTTCAACACTAAATAAGCTGAAGTTTTGTCCTGGATTCATTAGTTTTGTCATAAAGTTTTTTCAAAAACTTCAGCAAAAGATGCTGAAATTATTTAGTTCATTTGTAAAACTTCAGCACTAAATAAGCTGAAGTTTTGTCCTGGATTCATTAGTTTTGTCATAAAGTTTTTTCAAAAACTTCAGCAAAAGATGCTGAAATTATTTAGTTCATTTGTAAAACTTCAGCACTAAATAAGCTGAAGTTTTTGTCCTAAATCGTACTAGCTGAATTCATTGCAAATATAATAAATACAGACAATGAATTACAAATATATGAAAAAAAGTTCTAAAACGCTGTTTCAACAAAAATGACAGTCACTAAGCAAATCAGCAGTAAAATATACTACAAATTATAAAAATGAAGCGTAGAATAAAGAATAGAAAAGAAAGGAGGAAGGAAGGAGCGCACAGGTAGCAAGAAGAAGGAGGCGCCTGAAGTTGTTAAAATTAGGGTATATGTTAAATAATTTTAAGATTAGGGAGAATGACACTGTTACCCACAAAAATAAAACTATTTACCCTTGTCTACCCATTTTTTTCCTACCCATCAAACTAATTACATCTCCTACCCATAGTAGTTTTTGTAGGAAAATTTCTCTTTTTCCTCTAATTCTTTTTTATTTCTATGTTTCTTTTCTTTCTTTATTCCTTTTTTTCTTTCTTTTCTCCTTTTTGTTTTTTCTCGTTTTCTTCTTATTTTTTTCTTTTTTCCTTTTCTAATTTCATTTAACTTCTTTTTTTATATTCTTTTTCTCTTCATAATCCATTTCATTTATTGTTTTCACTATTTTTTATTATTCTTTTTTATACAATAAGAAAATATAACTAATATAGTAAATATTTATTCACCTTTTTTTAATATAACTAGTATAATGTACCTTTTGTTTTTTTTTCTTTCTCATTTTTTAAATTCAATTATTAAACTGAAATAATATCAGTTGTCACTTGATCTAATTCACTGAATATCACACGGACTAATGCGGGGCATCATAAATTACATAATCAGATTCTAAGAATCAACACGTGATTGCCATGCAGAATTTGATCTCCTTCCCTACAAATATCAGTACTCACTCTACCATTAGCAGTAATACAATCAGTTATAGAGCAAGAAAATATAATCTACAGTAACCAAATCTCCATATATACTAGTTAAAATAAAAATAATAATAAAATATTAAAAAATACAATAAAAGTATAAGTAACAAAAAAGACTTTTAGTACCATGTGATACCAATATGGTATATATGTATACCAACAGAGTAATTAAATGCATCTAATACAACCAAAAAATGATTCAACTAGCATATGATACCAATATAGTATATAACTATACCAATAGGGTATATAGTTGTATGGGTCGTTCCAACGACTGCATATACCTATAAAAACTATTACATAATACACAAAATCTATGTCCATAGGTACAAGAAAATCCAACACAGCAAAACATGACCATATGAATTATTTCAGAATAGAATTCACTTAAAAATTCAACTAAAACAACAAAAAAAGTTTCCAGCTACCGTATGATACCAATATGACATATAATTATACCAATAGGGTATACAGTTCTACTAATTAATTCCAGACAACTATATATGACTATACTACTATTACATAATATACATGCATAAAGAGAAAAATAAAAAAATAGTGTACCACATATTAATATAAGAATGTATTTCAAGATATTGTACTGATAATAGGCTAGATTCATGTAGTTTAGCAACCATTTATGCCCTAACTTGGCTATGCTTCACTGTTCTAGGAAGGTTAAATGACGAAAAAATGACTCTAATTGTGAATTTTATGTTTTGCAGGAGCAACTCGTGATTATGAGGACATAGGGCATTGTTTGGAGCTAATGTAAAGCAAGGAAAGCCTCTCGGAGTTGAGTGTGTGTGAAAGAAGAAAGAAAAAAGAAAAAGAGAGAATCGGCTGATCCACACTAGCGTGGGCCAAGCACGGCCTTAGCGCGGCCACGCTGAGCAGAAGAAGCTGGGCAGTGCCAATTAGCGCGGCCCATGCGCGGTATTTGCGCAGCCGCGCTATTTCAGGAGCGACATGTAGTGTAGAAGTCAATAAGCGCAGCCCATGCGCGGTTCGAGCGCAACTGCGCTAATCCCTCCGAAACACGGTAATATTAGGGGTAATTTTGGAAGTTTGTGAGCAATTCCACTTAACCTATTAGAGGCAAGAGGCAATGAGGAAAATTCGGCATTGAGTTCTACCTTTCTTCCTTTTGTTTTAATCATTCATGATGAATTTTGCTGTTGTGATTATCAAAACAATTATGAGTAGCTAATTATTTAGTCTAAGGTTTTGATGGAACTTGTTGAGGGATGAACTTCTTGTTATAATAATATAGTTTTGCCAAGTTAATCTCTATTTATTCGACTACGTTCTTGTTTTAGTTAATTGAAAGGATCTTCAATTAGCTGTGCCTATTTAATATGTATTACTTAGGGAGAGAGTTCATATTTATGTAGTTGTTGAATAACATCACTCTCAAAGTATACGAGGAATCAATAACCGAGGGTTTAAAGGTGGGATTAGGGATAACGAAACCTTGGGTGCGATCTAAGTGAGCTGTAATAAAAGCCAACTAGCATAACTCGGGATAGTGTGTCTAGTAAATTGTCGTAAGTGCTCGGGAGAGATTTACGGTAGTAAGAGTGCTCGTGATCAATAGAGAAGATTAGGAAAATCTATATGAAACATAACAGGAAGGGATTCCATCAATAGGGGAAATCACAACCTTATATCTTTCTCTTTATTGTTTACAACTCATTCATAGTTAACTCTTAGTTTAAATCGTTTCATTCAGTAATAGTTAGTAAAAACACAATAAATTGTTATTCAAAATATCTTGGAGTTGACTACGTATAATTGAGTGAGTCTAGTAAAAGTAATTGATAAGTTAATTCCTTGTGGGATTCGACTCTGGGCTAAATACCTAGATTATATTTGCAGCGACCGCTTTGTCCTTTTTATAAGGCATAGTTGGACGTGATCAAATTTTGGCGCAGTTTCCGGGGAATTAACGGTGTTATCAATTACAGTTGGAAGAAATAATTTTTTTTTAGTGTAGTCAATTTTCTTCACTTTCAATCAATACATTGAAATTTTAACGTTTGCTAACTTGGTTGTACAGGTGCATGCCTAGAAACTCATCGAGAACTGGTGAAGTGTTTGAAGCATTATCAGACCCCGAGAGGGTTTTCAAGGCCTTGAATCGGGCCAACCGGAAAAGCAAACAACAACACTCAACTGAACAACCTGAACCAGACATGGCAGAGCTGATGAATAACATAAATAATGGAGACAACGTGGAAGACCCAATTGCGCAGGTAGTGGCACCTCTTGTGCCAGAGGCTGCTCTATATGACTGGGCACAACCCACGGCAGAGGATTTGGCCACATCGATAGTAGTCCCGCAGATACAGGCTGAATCATTTCAAATCACGAACAACACGCTGCACTTGTTGCCAAACAAGGGACTATTCTCGGGGTCATACATTGAAGATCCCCAACAACACTTGAAGAATGTCCTGTCAATCTGCAAAACACAAAGACAACATAACGTGACTCGGGAAGCAATAAAGTTGTTGTGTTTCCATTCTCTGTGACAGTAGCAACCCAAACTTGGCTAAATTCACTCCCTATCAATTCCATCACTACTTGGAAGGAGTTAGTCAAACAATTTGTGAACAAGTTTCATCCACCCAACAAGACTGCTCAACAAATTGATGAAATCTTGAGCTTCAGACAGAAACCAACTTAAACATTGCAAGAAACGTGGGAACGATTCAAGGGGATGTTGGTTATATGTCCGCACCATGGTATTACTGAGTAGATGTTGGGGCAGAGGTTCTACATGGGTTTGGCAGATAACGTGAAGGCTAATGTTGATGCTTCAGCTGGTTGAGCATTCTTGAGCAAAACATGGAGAGAAAACAAGGTCCTGCTCGACAAGATGGCACAGAATTCGGGATGGACAACCAAAAACGCACCCATCACTCTAGTGGTCCACTTAGTGGCTTTAGATCCAACCAACACTCTTGCTAAAAATATGGCCACATTAATGACACAGATGAGTATCCTCACCAAAAAGGTGGAAGAGTCAGGTCAGAAGCAGCAAGTGCACATAGTTGATACAACCAATGAGGGCTTACGCACATCTTGCATTAGTCAGCCGATTGGTAGACAGTGGAATGCTGAGGTTGATCACCATCACTATCCTGAGAACATGAATTATGTGTCCAACTATGGGGGACAGAGACATGGTGGTCAGAATTGGGCCCAGCAGAATCAGCCATACAAGCCATTCCAGCAGTAGCATAATAATGGAAACATAGGAGTCGTGCGACCTCATGGTAATATGGCGCATTATCAAAGGCCACAAGGTTACAATTGTCAGAATCAGCAGTAGGGGTATCATGAGTCGGCCATAAAGAATATTGATGGGCAAATGGGTCAGATTTCGATGTCATTAAATAATCGTCCTCATGGGACATTTCCTGCAGACACTTAAGTAAATCCAAAAGATCAGGGCCCAAAGCAGCTGATGGCAGTGAGTCTACATAATGGCAGAGACCTAGACTTGGAGAAAAAAAGGGCTCGAGAAAGCAGACCGGCTGAGACACTTGTACCAGTGACTATTGAACTAGATGATTCAGCAAGACTGAATGAGGTGACAATGCAGCCTGCCCAAGAAGAAACCAACACACAAACTGAGGCTGAGATAAAGGCTGAGACAGTACAAGAACCGGTAGTAGAGGTAGTGGCTAACACAGAGAAGGCCCAAATCACTGGGAAGAAGAGACCTCCAGCACCATTTCCACAGAGGCTGGCCAAGTACCAAAAAGATGAGAAATACAAGAAGTTCTTGGAAATGTTGAAACAAATTCAGGTAAATATTCCTTTGATTTATGCTTTAAAGGAGATGCCTGGTTATGAAAAAATGATGAAGGACTTGATGTACCAAAATTCCACTTTCAATACTTGGCCACAGTGACTCTAACGCAGACCTGCAGTGTTGTTGTAACTGGACCAGTTGCTGAAAAGTTGTCTGATCCAGGGAGTTTCACAATTCCCTGCACCATAGGTAACTTTGCCTTTGCCAAGACACTTTGTGATTTGGGGGCTAGCATTAATCTTATGCCCCTGGCTATCTATAAGAGGTTGGGGATTGGAAGAGCTAGACCGACGTCTATGTTGTTGCAGTTGGCCGACAGAACTGTAAAAAGGCTCTCAGGTATTCTTGATGACGTGCTGGTGCAGGTAGGAAAATTTGTGTTCCCTGCAGATTTTGTGATTCTGGATTGTAGAGTGGATGAAGAAATTTCCATAATTCTGGGAAGGTCGTTCTTGGCCACGGGGCGAGCTCTAATTGACTGTGAAACTGGGGAGCTCAAAATGGGGTTAAATGATGAGGAAATAACATTCAACGTGCAGAAATCTATGATGTGACCAAGTGAATTCGCCAAATGTTCTCTAATTGATGCCGTGGATGTAATCCTGGAAGAGGATGATGAGACCTTGACTATTGAGGATCCTCTAGCTACCTGTTTTATGAATTTAGATGAGGTGAATGGGGAAGAATTGGCGGAATGGGTGTTGGCTCTTGAGGGCAAAGGTTTTTGGAAGAGATCACTTGAATTTGATCCCCTGCACTTAGAAAAAAGAGAAACTCCTCCAGCCAAGCCATTCATAGAAGAACCACCAAAGCTGGAGTTGAAGCCACTGGCCGCCCATCTCAGCTATGCGTTCCTAGGACCTAACTCCACATTACCTTTTATTATCTCATCTAGTTTGTTAGATGTGCAGGCACAACAACGTTTGCAGGTACTTACGGAGTGCAAGAGTGCCATTGGGTGGACCATGGCAAACATTAAGGGGATCAACCCGACATTTTGTATGCATAAAATTCTGCTGGAAGATGGGCACAAACCTTCCAGAGAACACCAAAGAAGGCTGAACCCCAATATGAAGGAAGTGGTGAAGAAGGAGATCATTAAGTGGTTAGATGCGGGAATCATCTTCCCTATCTCTGACAGCAATTGGGCTAGCCCGGTGCAATGTGTTCCAAAGAAGGGTGGTATGACAGTGGTGAAAAATGATAACAATGAACTGATCTCTACAGTAACCGTCACAGGCTGGAGAATTTGTATGGATTATAGGAAAGTAAATCTGGCCACCCGGAAAGATCACTTCCCACTTTCCTTCATTGATCAGATGTTTGACAGACTGGCAAGGAGGTCCCACTTCTGTTTTCTGGATGGGTACTCGGGGTACAATCAGATCTCTATTGCACTAGAGGATAGAGAGAAAACCTCGTTCATATGCCCTTATGGGATTTTTGCCTTTCGAAGGATGCCATTTGGCTTATGCAATGCACCCGCCACATTCCAAAGGTGCATGATGGCCATATTCACAGACATGGTCGAAGACATAATGGAGGTGTTCATGGATGATTTCTCAGTTGTGGGAAACTCATTTGATGAGTGCCTTACAAATCTGACCAGAGTGTTGAAAAGGGTGTATCGAGACTAACCTTGTACTCAATCGGGAAAAATGCCATTTCATGGTACAAGAGGGTATAGTCTTGGGACACCTGGTATCAAGCAAGGGAATCGAGGTGGATCGTGCGAAAGTTGATGTGATAGCAAAGCTTCCACCTCCCACATGAGTCAAAGCAATAAGGAGCTTCCTTGGGCATGCTAGGTTTTACCGGAGATTCATAAAAGACTTCTCAAAAATTGCCAACCCTTTGTGTAAGTTGTTAGAAAAAGATCACCCTTTTGTGTTTTCTGATGATTGTAGGGTAGCATTCGAGGAGTTGAAGAAGAGGCTAGGCACATCACCCATCATTGTTTCCCCCGACTGGGAGCAACCATTCGAACTAATGTGTGACGCAAGTGACTACGCAGTGGGAGCGGTGTTAGGACATCGGAAAGACAAGATAATGCACCCAATTTACTACACAAGTAGAATGTTGAGTGGAGCCCAACTGAACTACACTGGGACTGAAAATGAGATGATGCATGTGGTGTTCGCGTTTGACAAGTTCAGATCGTACCTGATTCGCTCAAAGGTAATTGTATATACTGACCATGCTGCTCTCAGGTACCTGATTGAAAAGAAAGAGTCAAAACCGTGCCTGATTCATTGGGTGCTGCTGCTGCAAGAGTTCGACTTGGAAATTCATGACCATAAGGGCATGGAAAACCAAGTTGCTGATCACTTATCGCGACTAGAAGGAGCGGAAACATCTGTTGAGGTAGAGGATATTCTGGAAACCTTTCCATACGAGCAGCTACTCTCCACAAGCCTTGAGGAAGTGCCATGGTATGCAGACATTGCAAATTACCTGGCAAGCGGTATAGTTATCAGTGCAAAAGAAAAAGTTTTACCGTGATTGCTGCATGTATTACTGGGATGAACCTTATCTGTTTCGAATTTGTGTTGACAATATGATCTGGAGGTGTGTCCCCGAGATAGATCAAGCTTCTGTTTTGCAGGCATGTCATGCATCGGCATATGGAGGACATTTTGGAGAAGTCAGGACGGCTGCGAAAGTGCTATAAGCCGGGTTCTACTGGCCAACTGTGTTTAAGGATGCACATCTATGGGTGAAGGGCTGTGATGAATGTCAGCGAACCGGAAACATCTCCCGTTTCCATGAGATGCCCATGAACCCAATTCAAGAGGTTGAAGTGTTCGATGTATGTGGGATAGACTTCATGGGACCCTTCGTCAGCTCCTATGGAAATAAGTACATACTTGTTGCTGTAGATTATGTGTCCAAATGGGTGGAAACTGTAGCACTTCCCAGAAACGATGCAAGGGTAGTGATTGGGTTTTTGAAGAAGAATATATTCACCCGCTTCGGGATCCGGAGAGCCATAATCAGTGATGGAGGCACTCATTTTTGCAATCGAGCCTTCGAGAAATTACTGGAGAAATACGATGTGCGCCACAAGGTGGCAACCTCATGCCATCCTCAAACCAGTGGGCAAGTTGAAATGTCAAATAGAGAAATAAAAAGTGTGTTGACCAAAACTGTGAAGTCTACAAGAACTGATTGGGCGAAGAAGTTAGATGACGCACTCTGGGCCTATAGTTACGCCTTCAAAACACCGATTGGCATGTCTCCATACAAGTTGGTGTACGGGAAGTCTTGTCACCTGCCAGTGGAGCTAGAACATAAAGCTTGGTGGGCATTGAAAGAGCTAAATCTGGACATTGAGGCTGCGGGAACAAATAGATTCACAGAATTGCATGAGCTAGATGATTTCCGATATCTTGCTTTCGAGAGAACGAGGTTATACAAGGAGAGAAAGAAGAGGTTTCACGACAAGAACATTGTTGAGAGAAATTTCAAACCCGGAGATATGGTGTTGCTTTATAACTCAAGATTAAGGCTATTTCGGGGTAAACTCAAGTCACGATGGTCTAGACCATTTTGTGTGGTCGAAGTGCTCCCTTCAGGTTCCATAGAGATTTCCTCAGAGAAAGACTCTCACACATTTAGAGTCAATGGTCATAGATTGAAACCATATGCGGGCATGGATGTAATCAAGGAAGTGTTAGTGATCCATCTGACTGAACCTCAGAGGTCGAGCGAGCCTTAAATGCTCTCATCTGCGTCGTGTCGCGACGTTAAACCAGGCATTGCATGGTAGGCAACCCATTGACTTGTTGTAATTGTCATGCCACGACACTAACTAAGGCGCTAGTTGGGAGACAACCCAACGCGTAGTGAATTTAGGGTAGTTAGAACTGTTATTTGACTGTTTGTAAGTACTAATATATGCAGGTGAGCTTAGGCGAATGATCATTCCAGCCGACGTGAGGGAAAATGTGAGAAAAAAAAGGAGCAAATATTCGATGCCGGGTGCGTGGCCGGGCTATGCCCACGCTCAAGACGTGCAAAACGATAAGTATTCTGCTTCCAGGTAGCGCAGCCGCGCTATGATGGTGCTCAGGACACGCTAATCGAGTTGTTTTCTGCCTCGTCTCGACGCAATAAGCGCGGGCGTGCTACGACCGCGCTCCTACCGCACAATTTGAGAAGTATTCTGCTTCACAAGAGCGACCGCGCTCGGACCGTGCTAGGACCGCGCTTGTAGGTTCGCCGGCCATGTTTTTTAGTTAGTTTAATTTTTTTAATTTTTAATTTTGATTTTAATTCTTTTCTTTTCCTTCTTATTTCCCACAACCCTAACCCCCCCACTACTCTTATCACCCCTCAATCTCCTCTTCTTCCCCTCACGACTAAGGCATCCCCAACCCTCCCAACTAAAACTCTTACTCACCCTACCCTCTCACACATGACCCTCTCCCTCCCCAAATAACCACAGCCCTAATATTCCCAAGGTTCAAGCTAATCCCCCACCACTCTTCTTCAATTCTCACAATCTTCTCCCACCCCGGGTAAGGTTTGTTTTTCCCTATTGTTGTTAGTTTCTCTTTCGAATTCTTGTTTAGGTAGTAGTTTTTCCTATTTTTTTTCTTAGAATTAATTTGTAGAGTATACTTAGTTGCTTGTGGATGGTGGTGTTTGTGTAGGTTTATATTTTAACTTAGTTTGGTAAATTTGGGGCAATTGTGGTGGAAATTGGGTTATAACATGGTTAATTGGGGGCTCCGGTGAATGATGCCCACAAAATGTTTGTTAAAATGCAAATGTGAGTGCGAATGGTAATTGTGACCAATTGTAAGGGTGAAGTTTGAGTAACCATAGTTGGTTCACCTCTTTTGTACTGCGCTAATGATATTACTTATTGCAAGTAGTATGGCACCCTCCAGAAAGCGCCGAGCCACCGGCCCTTCATCCAGCGGACAAACGGAATCATCTAGAGCACGAGCGTCAACTGATGCTCATCCTTATGATAGCAAAACGTTCGTCTCCGCTGCAACTCAAGAACGGTTTGCTGCTAAGGAATCAAAGAAACCAATACCAGAAAGGGGCATGGATATAGGGTCCGTCCAGCATGACTGTCCCAACATTTACAATGAGCTTGTCCGGCGTCGGTTGGAGATTTTCTTGGAAGAGCCGGACGAGGTCAATTTGATGGTTGAGCGAGAATTTTACGCAAACATTTCGAAGCATGTGATGATGTGGTGACAGTGCGCAAGAGGCCTGTTAACGCCTCTGTGGAAGCCATTAGGAGAGCCTACAGGCTGCCAGGTCATATGGCAGAGATGGACGACTTCTATGAGGCTATGATAGACGTACACTTAGTGGAGATGTTTTTTCAAACCATATGTACACCTGGCAAGGAGATTGTGTGGATGCAATATGGGGAGAAGTTCAAGTTGTCGGCACTAACCTTTGAAGGGAAGTGTTTGCTATATCTCATCAACAACCGTCTGATCCCGTCCTACAACACCACAGAAGTGAATGCTCCTCGTGCTACATTGATCTGTTTTTTCATGAATGGCCACAACTTTGATGTGGCCAAGCTTATTCACGAGGAGATGTTCACCCGTTGCCCGATCAAGAGGTATGGCTTCTTCTTCCCCTCCCTTGTCACTAGATTATGCCGTGCAACTCAGGTGCCGACACATTTGAGGGTAGATGGCAAAGTGCTGAAAGAGGCCAAGTTTCGAGTAGACAAGGTGACTATTGGGAAGGACCATGTGGCAGCTGGTGGTGATCATAGGGATGATACACCTGAGGAGGAGGAGGATGAGCATGAGGAAATAGGAAACGAGCCGCTCACCTATGATCATGTCGCAGACACCGCAGGACCGTCTAAGGTCAGTCGGGGTGATCACTTAGATGCCATAGAGTAGGAGATGGAGGGTCTGCGCACCACAGTCACTGATCTGGGGACGCGGGTTGAGGCGTTGGCCACCCAGAATGCAAAGTATGAGAAGAAAATAATGGGTTGGCTACGAGCTCTGGGTCGTGCATGTCATCTGGACCCGGGGACGGTCTTCGATCAAGATTGATCCATTAGGGAAGTTCCTTTACCTTATTTTTCTTTATTTAGTGTGCCATGAGGACATGTCTTCTTTTTAAGTGTGGGGTGGGGTATACTTCATTGTATGTGTATAGATGTAGGAACACAATTGTTTTTTTTTTGTTTTGAGTAGCAGTCTAATTATGTGAGCCGACTTGTCCCGACGACGAATCTCCCTCGACGGTGTTCTTGAAGGTCTAAGTCGATCTAACAAAAACCGCAGAAATATGTTGGACTTTTCTCGACGATGGATCTCCTAGAAAGTTTTCTTGAGGGAAGTAAGTCTAAAGAAAATACCAAAAAGATTTTTGTTTTAGGTAGTGTAGTAATTCCCTCTTGGGTTTTCTTTGGACCGCGGTTCTTTTCCAAGGGTTTTGCTTGAACCGGGTGTAGTTAGTTTTTTTTAAATTTTTTTTATTGTTTTTTATTTGGTACTTATGGGCTATGAGATGAGAGAGAAATAGAATCCCTTAACGTTGTTACACCTGAACACAATAGACACTGGAGTGTGACACTAGTTTGAGTTGTTGATTCTTGTTAGAGTGCCTTAAATTGTATGTTTGTAACTGACTTGAGTACTCACAAGAGAGTGTTTTGATAATCCAATATGGAGTGAGTCATGTGCCATGTGTGTGTGAGTGGTACCGTATTCTATGCTCTGCATTTGATACCTAGAACTTGCCCTGTGTGTTTGCAAAGCGAAATTGCAGCTTTATTCAGTCTTAGAAGTGATATAGGCATTTCTTTGTTAAGCCAGATGTATAAAGTATACCCACCTAAATGTAATATATCGTATTTAACCCCGTTGAACCTATAATCCTATTTCTTTGGCAACCACATTACAAGCCTTACCCAATTGTTTGAATGGCCCATCTATTTGAACCTCTTTACCTCCCATGAGCATTTGAATTGTTATGAAATATGTAAAAGTTAAAGTGTGGGGTGGCTGGTTTGGCTTTTGAGTGGAACCAATGAAATAGGGAGAAAGGTGCAGTGTTTTGAGAAAACATAAGTGCCACTTAAATGAAAAAAAAGAAAAAAAAGAAAAAAAAAAAGAAAAAAAAGGAGAGAAAATAAATAAATAAATGTAGTCCTTGATAAGTGGTGACTTGATACAATTGTACCTAAAGAAGTTTGGAGTATTATAAATTGAAGTGAGGTGGAATGTCTGGTCTGACATAAGTATGGTTCTGAATGTGAAAGTAATTGTATTAAAGTGCTTAGGGAGGTTAGTTACTATATCTAAATATACCCTACCCGTCCCTTAGCCTACATTACAACCAAATGAAGTCATGATTGATCTTAGACTGTATGAGCTCGATTAGTAGAGTAGTACACTACGGGCAAGCCTAGAGTGAGTGAATTTTGTCTATCTGAGTTCCTAATTGTTCTTAATGTTATTACTTGTGAAACTACTCTCTTGTGTGAGGTGAGGGCACTTGATTCATGAAGGAAAGGTAAGTCTTGACCTCTGTATAGCGTAAGGTGAGTAAGTTATGAATATTGCACGACACGTGAGAGTCGACTCTTGAGGCAAAGATGTTACACTACTAAACGCAAATTTTGTGATATGTTCTTGGGGTGATACGTTAAGGAAGTGCTTAGCAAAGGAACCTCTGTAGAGTATGGTTGATTGCTCGGGGGAAAGCAATGATTTAAGTGTGGGGTATTGATAATAGGCTAGATTCATGTAGCTTAGCAACCACTTACGCCCTAACTTGGCTATGATTCACTGTTCTAGGAAGGTTGAATGACGAAAAAATGGCTCTAATTGTGAATTTTATGTTTTGCAGGAGCAAATCGTGATTATGAGGACATATGACAGTGTTTGGAGCTAATTTAAAGCAAGGAAAGCCCCTCGGAGTTGACTGTGTGTGAAACAAGAAAGAAAAAAGAGAGAATCAGCTGATCCACACTAGCGTGGGCCAAGCGCGGATGGAACCTGTTGAGAGATGAACTTCTTGTTATGATAATATAGTTTTTCCAAGTTAATCTCTATTTATTCAACTACGTTCATGTTGTAGTTAATTGAAAGGATCCTCAATTAGCTGTGCCTATTTAGTATGTATTACTCGGGAGAGAGTGCATATTTAGGTAGTTGATGAATAACATCACTCCCGAAGTATATGAGGAATCGATAACCGAGGGTTTAAAGGTAAGATTGGGGATAACGAAACCTTGGGTGCGATCTAAGTGAGCTGTAATAAAAGCCAGCCGCGTAACTTGGGAGAGTGCGTCTAGTAAATTGTCGTAAGTACTCGGGAGAGATTTACGGTAGTAAGAGTGCTCATGATCGATAGAGAAGATTAGGCAAATCTATATGAAACATAACAGGAAGGGATTCCATCAATAGGGAAAATCACAACCTTAGATCCTTCTTTTTATTGTTTACAACTCATTCATAGTTAACTCTTAGTTTAAATCGTTTCATTCAGTAATAGTTAGTAGAAACACAACAAATATTTATTCAAAATATCTTGGAAGTTGACTACGTAGAATTAAGTGAGTCTGACAAAAGTAATTGATAGATTAATTCATTATGGGATTCGACTCTAGGCTAAATGCTCGGATTATATTTGCAGCGCCCGCTTTGTCCTTTTTATAAGGCATAGTTTGGCGTGACCATGTACTATAATACTATTATATAAAACAAACGCGTAAAGAAAAAGTCAAATTGATTACTTAATACACATGCATAAAAGAAAATTTAAAAAATTCAAGATATTATTGTTTAACCAAAGAATTAGATTCTCTGCCAAAGCCATTTTAAGAAGCACACGGGTTTCTGATAACCAAAGAATAAACTAATAATTGCAAAGAAATTTGTAATTGGAAAGCAATAAGATGTACGGAAAGGTAAGTGTATTGCAATAGTAGTTCGAATGTGTCTTACAAGTTATATTTTTATCCCTTATATAGGGAATTTCTTTATATAACGCCTACCCTTTTCAGTAATTGAGCATTAATGACTAATAATGGCATTAATGTAACGTTACAATGATTAACCGTAACTGTTTCATGAAGGTTATGTAACGTCTGGCTCATTAATTAAAGATCTTCGAATCTGCCCTTTATTCTGCCCGAATTCATTCTGACTGTGTCTCTTCATCTTCTCAATCAGGTTGAGATTCTCGTAGCTGATTACCCCGTGGGTATGTTATTCCGTGCCTCTTTGCCTCGTACCTCTTCATAGAGTCCTGTCCAATTGTTACGTTTTCATTGTTCCACATAGATTGCTGAGTCATCACTATTATTACACGTGTGAAGCTCTTTTTTACCAATACAGATAGTCCCCCCACTTACCATTTATTTACCGATTAGTATTTGGTAAGTGGATACTCATTTATGGCGGGAATATTTTGCCGCTGCTTCACTCGTAACACTGCATCCATCTCTGAACGTAGGCGTCGCTTGTCACTTCCATTTAATGCATGTGCCACGTGGCATTCCCGGATTGGTTCTGCAATTGTTCAGCGCCTTTTAGGGCTTTTTGCGGCTGCATCAGTCACGAAGTGACAACTTCAATTATGACTTTTACATCACTGTTTTTTCCATTTTTTCGACGGTTGTCTTCGAGTATAAATACCCCTTTTTCTTTCTTTACTTTCACGAAAAACTTCTAATCCTTCATTTTTCGTTTGCAAACTTTTTGTCTTTGTAAATATGTCTTCTTCAAACCAATCTAAGAAAGTCATTAACATAGATGATCTAACTCCTTCTTCTGCTCCAACTCAGAGTAGGAGTGGTGGTAGGATTAGGAGTTTAGGTTCTACTCCTTCCAGGGGTTCCTCTTCTTCTCAAGTTACTCCCCCACCTTCTTCCAGGTCTTTATCTTCTCCAAGGGATAGGGCTTCTAGATCTTCGTCAAAAGGTAGAGAACACAATGAACCTCTACGTGAGCCAAGGGTCGATGAAATAGTACCTGCGGAATTTTCCTTTGCTAGGGATAGTCAAAACCTCAAGGAACAACTTTCTTCACTGTCTTCTCATGATGGTGCTGACAAGTATCCTACCCAGATAACTGAGGGTTTGGTACCTCTTGTACGCAGGGACTGTTATTGGAAGCCTGATTTCCCTATTGTCGTTCCCAATGGTAATCAAAGAATAACCTCTTACAAGACCGGGTATTCTTTCGTTTATACCTATCCCTTTACGTTAGGATTCAAGCATCCCATCGACCCCGTTATCATCAAGTTTTGTCGATTCTTTAAAATTTGTCTGGGACAAGTCGGCCCTCTCGTGTGGCGAGTTGTTGCGTGTCTTAGATACTTGGCAAACTTAGCTTCGGTTCCCTTTACTTTTTATCATCTCATTCACCTCTATTCTCCAATGCTGCTTCGCCAAGGAGTTTTTACTCTTGCGGCCAAGAGTAAAAAGGTGTTAGTGATTCCTGATGATGATAAAGACAGAGGGTGGTTTCTCCGTATGTTGTTGTTCCTACTGCTGGTTTAGTAGGTGAAGAAAATCTTCCCTTCCCTGAGAAGTGGAATCTTGCACGTGAGTACAATTTTTCTCACATTCCTTTCCTTTTGCTTTTGATACTTTGTCTGTACCGTAACTGTTTTTTTTTCTTTGCAGCAATCATGGGAACCGTCGAGAATATCTCCGGTTTTTGAGATTGGGTATAAAATTTTGTCAATCGCTCCGTTTGAAGAACGTTCCTAGAAGTACCTCTCTGGGAGGTTTGGTTGGAAGGTCAAGACTCACGGTAAGCGAAGTTTCATGTTTCTACTTCTTTCCCTTCTTTTTATTTTTATTTTAATCCCTTTTATTTGGTAGGGTTCCCTGCTCGTGGAGTTTCTGTCACAACTGTGTCTGCTCCAAAGTTGTCCCTGGCAAAGTCCCAGGAGATCATTTTTGGTTCCTCCTCTTCAAAGAGAAAAGAAAGTGGGTCTAGGACCTTAGAAGACGAGGAGGAGGAAGAGGGTTCGTTTAGTTCACAGATCGCATAGGAGGAAGGTGGTCTCTGATGACGAATCTGCACCTGTCATTGACCCTCCTATGCCCGAGTCTGAACTGTCTGCCCCTGAGGATACAACTCCATCTCCCATCCATGAACCAGTTGATCTCTTGTTTCGTGAAGGTTTTTGTACCGTTGCTGATGAAGCTCCTCTGGCTATTTTTTCTCCTCTTGCTATAAAAGAACTTCCCTCAGTTACTCCTGTCATTGTTTCTGCTACCATGGCTATTCCTGCTATTGTCGTTGCTCCCTCTCCCGTGGATTTTTTCTGCCTCTCAGACTTCCTTGCCCATGGCTCCCTCATCTGTCCCTGCTTCCGTGCCGTCTGTTGCAGAAGTAGGGTCTTCCAGCAAGGGGGAGATGAGGCAGGTGGTGATAGAAGTTCCAGCTACGGGCAGCCTCTTCAAAAAGTCGGGCCAGGCTGACGTATGGCTGAAACCATTGATAGGTCCGACTGAGAAAGCTAAGCAGGAAAGCCACGGTACCCTCACTTGGGTAAATGTGCTTTCCTTTGCTTATATTCATTTACATTCTTTCCGTATCTAATCTATCTTCTTTTGTAGATCAATCTTGTAGGCACAGAGTTAATGAAGAGGGTTTCTCAAACGGAGCAGGCAACAAGGGATTTGCGTATTGAGGCAGATAATTGGAAAGAGAAATATGAGAGCTTACAACTTGACATGGAAGTTGTGGAAGAAGAAAAGTTTACCTTGGAGCAGCAAGTGAGGGTTATGGCAGCAGAGTTGGCCATTGAGAAGGCGTCTTCGAACCAGGCAGGCAAGGACAAGAGCGTCTTAGAGACTTCATTTGCAGAATAGTTGTCCCGTGCCTCTGAAGAGATTAGGAGCTTGAAGGCCTTATTGGACCAGAAGGAGGAGTATTCGAGTGAACTTGTTCAATCACTCACTCAAATCCAGGAAGATCTCCGCAACTCTAAGGGGTTTGAATTGGAAGCCGAAATTGCAAAAACCAAGGAGACCATTGAGAAGTCTCAACAAAGTCAAAATATCTCTTCACCTGAAGGTGAGGTTCCTGCTGCTCGTGTCTCTTCATCCCAAGCTGCTCTTCCTGCCAGTGAAGACAACCCCCCCATCTAGAAAGATTTTCAAGAACTTGGTTCTCTTTTTTTTGGTTACAATTGGTGGTTACCCCCAGTCCCATCGGGGGTAATATTTGGATCCCTTAGGTCCCCAATTGACAATTTAGGGTCACCTAATGTAAAACTTAATATGGCTTAGACTAAGGTAACTCTTAGTTTATTTTTCCATTAATATATTAATGCTAGCATGACTTCAGTTTCCTTCGAGTTTTTGTTTCACTCTTTTAAGTTTTTTCACGCTTTATTTTTGAGATTTTTGGTTTACCTCTGAGTTATGCATTTATAAAATGCTTAGATTATTCGTGCCTTTCTGTAATAGGCATGGTTTATGAAAGAGGGCCTTTTTTTTTATCGACACTTAATGAAGAAGACGTCTCAACTTCATAATGGTGTAGATACGCAATAGAGAGATAGGAATTTTTCACACGTCTTTAACAATGTTTTTAAAGAAAGTTTTTGTATTGAACTTTCATAACATTTCTCATGCGTTTGCGTATCGTCTATAACTCATTTTGCAACTGTTTTTTATTTCAACAGATTCGATATAAACTTGTACTTCGTAACTATTTTTAGTTTGCAACAGTCGAGTTAATACAAAGGAATAACTTCTGTTTATAACAGTTTTTTATAAGGGTATGAATTTTTACCCGTAACTATTTTCATTGACAACATTTTTAATAAATACGAGGGTGATGCTTTTTCATCCGTAACGGTTTTTCGTTTATAACAGTTTTTTGAATAGGTATGAGGATAATGATCTTTCATCCGTAACTGTTTTTATTTATAACAGTTTTCTGAATAAATACAAAGATGATGATCTTTATCCATAACTGTTTTCAGTTACATCAGTTTTTTTGAATAAGTACAAAGATATGCATTTCTACCTCGTAACTAATATTGTGCCTTTAACCTGAACATTCGTTCACATTCACGAATATGTTTTTCGAAGGGTTTTTGAATCACGCTTTGTATTTTGAGTCTTTGGCTCTTTTGATTTTTCTTGTAATACTTGACTTGTTGGGAAGATGGATCTTTCAGGCTTGAGATTTTGACTTTTTGGTAGTCTTCTTTGCTTTAGCTTTGCCTTTCATACTGTATAGTCCCCCAATTGTTTAAGCTTTGAAGAATGAAATCTCGAGCACTTGACTATTCCTTTCTTGTGGTTCTTTTCCTGAAAAGGAAAAACATACGGGACTCGAAGGTATATAATTTTTTAGATGATGACTGCTTAACCCTTTAAAACGTCCATCAGAAAGTTGTAACCCTAGACCGGAAATTCAGTTACTTTCTCGTGTCTTTGCAGGTCTAATATCATCATCTGGTGATGGGTTAGCTTTTTGCCTATCATCTAAAATGGTTAGTATAATTTTAACTGTACAAAAGTAAAATCGAACGTAGTGATACCTGACCGGGCGTATTCCTTTTCCTTAGAAGTAATACTTCTTCAAGTGGACGGCATTCCAACTGGTTGGTAAGATCCTGCCGTCCATAGCCTCCATCTCATAAGCGCCTTTCCCAGCAATGCCACAGACTTTGTAAGGTCCTTCCCAATTTGGATTTAGCTTTCCCGCACCAGCTTCTTTCGTTGTATGGAAGACTTTTTTGAGAAAGAAGTCCCCAATTTTGAAATATCTGAGGTGAGCTTTTCTGTTGTAATATCGCTCTATGATTTGTTTTGAGCTTCCATACGTATTAGCGCAACTTCCCTTCTTTGCTCGAGCAAGTCCAAATTGGTTCTCAACTCGTCGTTGTTTGTTTCTTCCGTTGCTGTTGTAAACCTTGTGCTTGGTTCGCCAATTTCCACCGGTATCAAAGCCTCTGATCGGTAAACAAGCGCGAATGGAGTTTCTCCCGTGGCTGTTTTTGCAGTCGTTTTGTAAGCCCATAATAGTGCCGGTAACTCATCAGGCCAGTTTCCTTTGGCTTTCTCTAACCGTTTCTTTAGGTTGTTGATGATGACTTTGTTCGTTGACTCGGCTTGCCCATTAGCCACGAGGTGATATGGTGATGCAGTGATACGTTTGATTTGCCAACTTTCGAAGAATTATGTGATTTGTGAGCCTATGAATTGCGGGCCATTATCACATACGATCTCCTTCGGTATTCCAAAGTGGCATATTATGTTTCGCCATGTGAAGCTTTTCACTTCTTTTTCACGCACCTGTTTAAAAGCTTCTGCCTCCACCCGTTTTGTGAAATAATCAGTTAACACGAGTAAGAACCGTACCTTTCCTTTAGCTGGGGGAAAAGGTCCTACTATGTCCATGTCCCATTTCATAAATGGCCATGGTGATACCATTGGGAGGAGTAACTCTGCCGGTCTATGCATGTTATTAACAAGCCGTTGGCACTTGTCGCATTTAGCTACGAAACTTTCAGCCTCTTCTTCAATTTTGGGCCAATAGTACCCTGCTCTGATTAGGGTTTTGACTAAAGATCTTGCTCCTGCATGATTTCCACAGTGTCCTTCGTGGACTTTTGTCACACCCCAAAATTCATACACGGTCGTGATGGCGCCTATCGTGTTACTAGGCAAGCCTACTTCTCGAAATATTACTATTAATTGATTTTAAGAATTTAATAAAACAATATCGACATTTAAAGTTCTCATAAACTAAATCAACTCTAAATAATATTAATATAAAGTGCGAAAACGGCCCCAAACATCGGAATGTCACTAAGTCATGAGCGTCTAAAACTATGAGCTAAGATACACAAACTGTCCAAAAGAAGAATTGACAAAAGGAGTAACAAGGTCTTTCGGATGCTAGCAGCTACCTTGCAGTCTCCACAGATAGCCGGCCTAACTAACTCAACGATCGCCGCCTTCAAGCTCACCTAGATCTATACATATAGTGCAGGGTCTAATGAGTACAACCGACTCAGTAGTAACAGAAATAACTAAGGAACTGAGTAGTAGTGACGAGCTAAGTAAAACAGTCCAATTATTTATTTTCACAATTAAAAAAAAAACAGGAATAAACATGTAAATTCCATAACTCTGTAAATGCCACAAAGAAACTTAACAGATAAATGCAGCAACCATACAAATAAATACTATCTCACATAAGTGTCACTTCTTCACTCATCACTCCCACTCAGCAATCAACACTCAATACACTGAACTCCGGAGGGGCTCCGAAAGCCCAAGCTCTCGGCACGAACAGCTCACATACCATAATATGCTGTAAGCACGGACAATTCACGTGCCATAATATCAATACCTGGATCAGCACAAACATCTAACGTGCTATGCGGACATCTCACATGCTATGGTATTAAAATCCTCACAACCAGGCCACCAGTCTCACTCACTCATGTACCTCACTAGCCTCACCATCATCAACAAATAAGGGGACACAACCCACATCAAGTATCACAACATATTAGCAAGTAATAGAGATCGAGGTAAACGTGTACAATAACTCCTACAACTGAGTTCAAATAATATATTGAGCATGAATAAAGCCTAAACATGATCTCTAACATGAAGGCAAACAAGTTCAACAACAAGTAAACACAAAATCACAAATAATAACCATTAGGACTCACAGCCTCACGGGACGGACCAAGTCTCAATCCTTCGCAGTGCACACCCACACACCCGTCACCTAACATGGGTATCACCACCAAAAAATCACATGATATCAATTTCTTCGGGTTCATACCCTCAAAGCCAGAGTTAAAACTGTTACTTACCTCAACAACGTAAAATCCTACTTCGGAATGCCCCCATCTCTGGCCTCGGTCTCCAAAAGCTCAGAATCTAACCAAAACCAGAATACTACTATCAACATAGGATAAGGAATCGAATTCCGCAATAAAAACTACATAATTAGGCCGAAAATCCGAAATTGGCCATAACTCGTCCCCCAGCCCCACATCTCAAAAACTGGCGAAACTCACAAAATCCGAACACCCGTTCCGATACGAGTTCAACCACACAAAAATTATCAAATTCCGACATCGGATTGGCTTTCAAACCTTAAATTTATATTTTTCAAAAATTTGATAAAAATCCGATTTTTCTTCAATAAATTCATGGATTCATGATATAATTGAGTATGGAATCATGATCTATAAAGGATTTAGGATAAAGAACACTTACCTCGTTCACATACATGAAAACCCCTCTGAAAATCGCCCAAACCGAGCTTCCCTAACTCTATTTATGTCAAAAATTGCCAAAAACCCCATTTTATAGAGTTTTACGCTTCGGGCGCCACAGGTGGCGCCGGGCGCTGATTCCAGTAGCTCAACAAATCCTGGTGCCCTAACTAGCTCCCAGCGCTCCCCTAGGCGCTGGCGATGGAAAATTATTTTTTCCCGTCACGAAAATGTGCATAACTCTCTCATACGATGTCCAAATTCGACGATTCTTTTTGCTATGGCTCCGAAATTTTGATTCGGATCTAACGATTCAATATAAACTGAATTTGGAGCTCATTTTCTTAGTTTGTTACCACTTATTCTTGAAGAAACGACGTCGAAACATTTTTGAAATGTCCAAGTTAAATTCTGTTAACCATCCGAAGTCGTCCCGAGGTCCTTGAGACCTCAACCAATTATATCAAAAAGTCCTAAAACATCATATGGACTTACTCGGGGCTTCAAATCATTCCAAGAAATGTCGAAACTACAATTCACACATCGATTCGGACTTATGAGCTTCAAGTTTTCAATTTACAAAAACTTGTGGTGAAACATATCAAATGAATCCAGAATGACTTCAAATTTTGCACACAAGTCATAATTGACATAACAGAGCTATTAAAATTTTTGGAATCTCAATCCGACTTAGATATCAATAAAGTCAAATTCGTGGTCAAACTTTGGAATATTTAGCCTTTAGATTTCTAGTTTTCGTTAAATGGCTATCACATGAGATAGGGGCCTTTGAATTGTATTCTGGACACACTCTAAGTCTAAAACCTCCCAACGAAGCTAACCGAATCATAACAATCAAATTCTGAATTCGTTTACTCATAAGCAAAATTTCCAGTCAACTTTCCTAACTTAGCTTTCTAATTAAGGGAGTAACTGTTCATTTCACTCCAAACTACTACGAACCCAAACCTACTAACTCAATACAACTCAACACAGCTGAACAACACATAAATAAGCAATAACGAAGGAAATAGGGCTATAACACTCGAAACGACCAACTGAGTCGTTACATTCTCCCCATCTTAACCAAATGTTCGTCCTCGAACGAGTCTAGAAACATACCTGGAATCACATCATCTGAAGAAAATTGTCTGGTCTGGCTGAGAGGGCATAGAAATGGGCCTGACCACCCCCTGATTTGCCTTTCCCTCTAGGGAGACCCCTATCTGACTAGGCTCCGCCCCTAGCTGGTTGAACTCCACCCCTAGATGGTTGGGCGGGTGGTGGAGGAATTGGTGTTGGTTCCGGCGGGTGAGCACCCCGCTTTGGAGTCCTACCCAAAAGCCTAGGGCAATTTCTCATAATGTGGCCAAAATCCCCGCACTCGAAACAATCCGTCCTTTGACAAAACTGCTGCTCCTGATACCCCAAAGAACTACCCTGGGATACTTGAGCGGACGGGGCATGATGAAAACCATGCGCTGGCAGTGCACTGAATGATGACCGGTCCTACTGAAACTGACCCAGCTGAAATTGACCTTGCTGAACTCGACTTCCCTGAGGAACACCATTGAAACCACCCTGACTACGAGGCCTCTTAGCCTCCCTCTCGGCCTTCTCTTTTCCCCGAACCATCTCAATTTGTCATGCAATGTCGATGACCTCATCAAAGGTAACACCAGATACTCTCTCCCTGGTCATAAGCAATCGAAGCTCAAAACCGAGACCATCTACAAACCTCCTAATCCGCTCGCGGTCTGTTGGAACCAACCCGACCGTATGACGAGCCAACTTGGAGAACCGCATCTCATACTGTGTAACAAACATCTCACCCTAACAAAGCTGCTCAAACTGCCTGCGCAACTCCTCTCTGCGGGACTCAGGTACAAACTTCTCCAAAACGAGAATGGAGAACTACTGCCAAGCAAGAGGAGCTGCATCAACTAGACTACGACTTTCGTAAGCCTCCCACCAATTAAGTACAGCCCCAAAGAACTGGAAAGTAGTGAACGGGACCCCACTGGTCTCCAGAATACCCGCAGTCTGAAGCATCCTCTGACACTTGTCTAAGAAACCCTATGCATCCTCATCCTCAGCACCACTAAATGACGGAGGCTGGAGTCTACCAAACCTCTCTAATCTGCGCTGCTCATCCTCAGGCATAACAGGAGCTACATAGTCCTGAACAACTGTAACCGGCTGGGCTAGAGGTACCCCCAGTGTCTGATGTCCCTGAATGCCCTACTCAGGTGTGCAGGCGACAGGAGTCTGAGTGCCTCCCCCGGCCTGAGAATTAGATGAAGACGCCTGAGCAAGACTCGTACATACTGACAGAATTTGGGCCAAGGCCTCCTGAAGGCCTGGAGTAACAATAGACATATGTGGTGCTTGAGCTGGTCCCGCCGGAACATCTACCTCAGGGACCTGACCCTGAGCAGGAATAACTGGAGGAACTGCAGGTGCTTCCCCAGCTGCTGCGCTGGCAATAAATCTGTCCCTAACACGGCCTCTAGCGCGGCCTCGGCCTCTCGTGGCCGTAGCTAATGACTGACTCTCTTGACCGGTAGGACAAGTCTTGACCATCCTTGAGAGAATGAAATAACAGATGTTCAGCTACTAGAATACATAGAAAACACGATAAAAATCCAAGAATGTGAAATTTCCTTAAGGTTCTGCAGCCTCTCGAAGATAAGTACAGACGTCTCTGTACCGATCCGCAAGACTCTACTAAACCCGCTCATGACTCGTGAGACCTATTTAACCTAGGATCTGATACCAACTTGTCACGCCCCAAAATCCATACATGGTCGTGATGGAGCCTATCGTGTTACTAGGCAAGCCTATTTCTCGAAATATTACTATTAATTGATTTTAAGAATTTAATAAAACAATATCGACATTTGAAGTTCTCATAAACTAAATCAACTCTAAATAATATTAATATAAAGTGCGAAAATGGCTCCAAACATCGGGGTGTCACTAAGTCATGAGCGTCTAAAACTATGAGCTAAGATATATAAACTGTCCAAAAGAAGAAATGACAAAAGGAGTAACAAGGTCCTGCGGGTGCTAGTAGCTACCTTGCAGTCTACACAGATAACCGGCTAACTAACTCAACGATCGCCGCGTTCCAAATCACCTTGATCTGCACATATAGTGCATGGTGTAGTATGCGTACAACCGACTTAGTAGTAACAGATATAACTAAGGAACTGAGTAGTAGTGACGAGCTAAGTAAAACAGTCCAATTATTTATTTTCACAATTTAAAATAAAAAATAGGAATAAACATGTAAATTCCATAACTCTGTAAATGCCACAAAGAAACTTAACAGATAAATGCAGCAACCACACAAATGAATACTATCTCAAATCAATGTCACTTCTTCACTCATCACTCGCACTCAGCAATCAACACTCAATACACTCAACTCCGGAGGGGCTCCCAAAGACCAAGCTCTGGGCACGGATAACTCATGTACCATAATATGCTCTAAGAACGGACATCTCACGTGCCATAATATCAATACCTGGATCCACACGGACAGCGCACGTGCTACGCGAACAGCTCACGCGCTATGGTTCACAACCAAGCCATCAGTCTAACTCAATCATGTACCTCACTAGCCTCACCATCATAAAACAATAAGGGACACACCCACATCAAGTATCACAACATATTAGCAAGTAATAGAGACCGAGGTAAACGTGTAAAATAACTCCTACGACTGAGTTCAAATAATATATTGAGCATGAATGAAGCCTAAACATGATCTCTAACATGAAGGCAAACAAGTTCAACAACAAGTAAACACAAAATCACAAATAATAACCATTAGGACTCACAGCCTCACGGGACGGACCAAGTCTCAATCCTTCGCAGTGCACACCCACACACCCGTCACCTAACATGGGTATCACCACCAAAAAATCACATGATATCAATTTCTTCGGGTTCATACCCTCAAAGCCAGAGTTAAAACTGTTACTTACCTCAACAACGTAAAATCCTACTTCGGAATGCCCCCATCTCTGGCCTCGGTCTCCAAAAGCTCAGAATCTAACCAAAACCAGAATACTACTATCAACATAGGATAAAGAATCAAATTCCGCAATAAAAACTACATAATTAGGCAAAAAATCCGAAATTGGCCAAAACCCGGCCCCCAGGCCCACGTCTCGAAATCCGACGAAACTCACAAAATCCAAATACCCATTCCGATACGAGTTCAACCATACAAAAATTATCGAATTCCGACACCGGATTGGCTTTCAAATCTTAAATTTATATTTTTTGAAAATTTGATAAAAATCCGATTTTTCTTCAATAAATTCATGGATTCATGATATAATTGAGTATAGAATCATGATCTATAAAGGATTTAGGATAAAGAACACTTACCGCGTTCAAATTCGTGAAACCCTTCTGAAAATCGCCCAAATCGAGCTCCCCCAACTCTATTTTTGTCAAAAATGGCCAAAAACTCCCGTTTTATAGAGTTTTACGCTTGGGGCGCCACAGGTGGCGCCGGGCGCTGATTCTAGTAGCTCAACAAATCCTGGCGCCCTGACTAGCGCCCAACGCTCCCCTGGGCGCTGGCGATGGAAAATTATTTTTCTCCGTCACGAAAATATGCATAACTCTCTCATACGATGTCCAAAGTCAACGAATCTTTTTTTCTTTGGCTCCGAAAATTTCGATACAGATCTAATGCTTCAAGCGAAACTGAATTTGGAGCTCATTTCTTAGTGTGGTACTACTTATTCTTGAAGAAACGATGCCGAAACATTCTTTAAATGTCCAAGTTAAATTCCGTTAACCATCCGAAGTCGTCCCGAAGTCCTCGAGACCTCATCCAATTATATCAAGAGGTCCTAAAACATCATATGGACTTACTCGGGGTTTCAAATCATTCCAAGCAGTATCGAAACTACAATTCACACCTCAATTAGGACTTATGAGCTTCAACTTTTCAATTTACAAAAACTTGTGGTGAAACATATCAAATGAATCCGGAATGACTTAAAATTTGGCACACAAGTCATAATTGACATAACAGAGCTATTAAAATTTTCGGAATCTCAATCCGACTCTGATATCAATAAAGTCAAATCCGTGGTCAAACTTTGGAATATTTAGCCTTTAGATTTCTAGTTTTCACTAAATGGCTATAACATGAGCTAGGGGCCTCCAAATTATATTCTGGATACACTCTTAAGTCTAAAACCACCCAACGAAGCTAACCGAATCATAAAAATCAAATTATGAATTCGTTTACTCATAAGCAAAATTTCCGGTCGACTTTCCTAAATTAGCTTTCTAATTAAGGGAGTAACTATTCATTTTACTCCAAACTACTTTGAACCCAAACCTACCAACTCAATACAACTCAAACAGCTGAACAACACATAAATAAGCAGAAATGGGGGAAATATGGCTATAACTCTCGAAACGACCAACCCGGTCGTTACAACTTCCTTCATCACGAACTCTGTTTGATTGGGTCCAAGGCATTTTGCTAAGGGACCTCCGAACATTTTGCGGTATAGGCATTGCGAATGAGGCAGTACCATGCAGCTTTTCGGCGTAGTGCTTGAGCTGCTTTTCTTTCTTCAGGTACGGTACCATTCTGCAAAAAATTTAAAATTTTGTTTCTCTAATCCCAGGTTAAATTGTTAAATGTTACCTCATTTTTATCCTGGTCGATCGCTTAGTGAAATAAGTGAATGACAATTGGCACGTGAATTCCCGCTTCTTCATTTTCCTCCCTGGGTATTTGCATAATTTTCCATGATTGGAATTGTCTTACCAGGTCTCGTGCCTTTTCCAGGCATTGTTGCATACGAGTCTCTCTTGCGATATAAGTCCCCTGCATATGGTTTAATACCAGTTGAGATTCACTTTTGACCACGATTTGCTCGATTTAGAGTTCCTGTGCTAGTTCAAGCCCTACAATGACAGCTTCGTACTATGCTTCATTGTTAGTTATGAGATAACATTTAATAGCTTGCCATATCTTTTCACCCGTGGGTGATATTAAAACTATTCCCAAGCTAGCTTCTTTTACATTAGAGGAGCCATCAGTAAATAGGATCCATATACCTGGATTAGCCCCGTTAAAGAGTTGTAACTCTTTTTCTACTTCAAGAATTATGCTGGTATTAAAATCAGCGATAAAATCAACTAAAATTTGAGACTTTATTGCAGTCCTAGGCTGATATATTATGTCATGCTCACTTAATTCTATTGCCAATTTAGCTAATCTTCTCGATAATTCTTGTTTATGCAGAATATTTCTCAATCGGTATGAAGTCACAACAGTAATGGGATGACATTGAAAATATGGTCTTAATTTTCTAGCTGCCATAATCAGAGCTAAAGCTAATTTTTCCAGATATGGGTATCTTGTTTCAGCGTCTAACAAAGACTTGCTTACGTAATAAATTGGAGACTGTTTACCTTTGTCTTCCCTTACCAGTACTGCACTTACGAAAATTTCTGCTATGACAAGATAGACATATAGCCTTTCCCCTTCTTTTGGTTTTGACAGCAACGAGGTTTTTGATAAATATGCCTTCAGATCTTTGAGAGCTTGTTGACATTCCTCAGTCCATTCGAACTGATTCTGTTTTTTAAGAACTGAAAAGAATTTAAAACTCTTTTCCGAAGACTTGGATATAAATCTCCCCAAGGCTGCAATTCTTCCTATTAGTCTTTGCACTTCTTTTTTGCTTGTAAGTATATTGGGTATTTCATCAATAGCTTTAATTTGAGTAGGATTTACTTCTATTCCTCTATTTGACACAAGGAACTCAAAAACTTACCTGATTCTACGCCAAAGGTGTATTTTTCTTGATTCAGTTTCATATTATACCTACGTAACATATCGAAGGTAATTGAAAGATGCTGGAAATGATCTTCTGCTCGTGTTGATTTTACCAGCATGTCATCGATGTAAATCTCCATCGTCTTTCCCAGATGTTCCTGGAACATCTTGGTCACTAGCCTTTGATATGTGGCTCCAGCATTTTTAAGGCCAAAATGCATGACTTTGTAACAATAAGTCCCTTTGTTTGTAATAAAGGAAGTTTTTTCCTCGTCAGAGGGATCCATTTTTATCTGATTATAACCAGAGTATGCATCTAAAAAGGTTAACAATTTTGTGTCCTGCAGTGACATCAATCATTTGATATATGTGTGGTAATGGAAATGAATCTTTAGGGCATGATTTATTTAAATCTATGTAATCTACGCATACTCTCCATTTACCATTCTTTTTGGGTACCACTACAGTATTGGCTTAACCAATTATGGTATTTTACCTCACGTATTGAACCAATTTTCAAGAGTTTTTTTACCTCCTCGTCGATCACTTGGTTCTTAAATGGTCCTTGCTTTCTTTTCTTTTGCTTGACATGCACGAATGATGGATCTTCATTTAGTTTATGAGTCATCACTTTTGGTGGGATAACTGTCATGTCTGAATGGGACAAAGCAAAGCAATCTGCGTTAGCTTTTAAATAATCAACTAACTTACCTCTTCTGCTGGGACTTAGCCTCGTGCCTATGTGGACTTTTTGTTCAGGCTTCTGTTCAAACAATGTAACAGCTTCGAGCTCTTCCATAGTTGTTTTGATATATTCATCCTCTTCTGGTTCCTGAATGACATCAGGTCTGGAATCCATGTTCGTATGTTTTGGTATTTCTTTCGAGGTGACTTGGCTCACCTTCTCGTGGCTATCATCTTCCGTACCTGTTTGAATAATAATTTCTTCTATACCTGTTTGAGCAACAATTTTTTCCGTCCCAGTTTGTGCAACTGTACCTGCCTGAGTGGTTTCCTTATCTTTTGATTCTTCCGCTTCTTCTTTTTTGTTATAATGTACCACAAAATTTATACTCCTTGTGGTTTGATGATCGCCTCGAATCTGTTGAATTCCCCATTCGGAAGGGAATTTGATTACCTAATGTAGGGTAGATGGTACCGCTCTCATGTCATGGATCCATGATCTCCCCATGATTACGTTGTAGGCCATGTCAGTATCAATGACTTGGAACCTAGTATTTTTGATTACTCCCTCTGCATAAGTGCTAAGCTCAATTTCCCCATTTGTTATGACCGTAGAGTTTTCAAACTCGTGCTTTTGGGATTATTTGATCCTCCATTAGCATTTCTTCCACAACTCTTGATAGGATAATATTAACTGAGCTACCTGGATCAATCAACACTCTTTTTACGTTAGTGTCATGTATAAGGAAGGATATTATCAATGCGTCATTGTGTGGGATTATTAATCCGTTGATATCTGCATCGTCGAATGATATATTTTCTGCTTCCAAATCTTCATGAATCCTCTTCCTGTGTGTAATTGTAAATTTTGTGGTTCTTTTGCAGATTACTCCATTTACCTCCTCACCTCCGTGTATTATGTTGACTGTTCGTTTTGGAGATGGTGGTTTCGGTGGCTCCTGCCTATTCTTCATATATGCCTTCTTAACTTTTTCACTAAACAATTATGTCAAGTAGCCCTATTTTAATAATTGTTCTACCTCACCTTGCAAAACTCTGCAGTCTGACATTCTGTGTCCATGGTCATTATGGAACTCACACCAGAAGGCTGGGTTCCTCTTATTTGGGTTCGACCTCATTTCTTTGGGCCATTGAACCTTATCGCCCATATTTCTCAGTACTACAATTAGTTCAGAAGTACTTACATTGAAGTTGTGCTCTCCAATTCTTGTGTTACCTCTGCTTCGTTCATCCCGATCCTTTTTGGATCTTGATGTGGACGAGCCCATATCTCTATTTGATGGTATGTATTCTGACCGAACGCTATCAAACCTGGAACGTGTTTCTCGTCCCGAGGGTCCCATATAAGGGTCGTACCTGTTCTTACCTTTTCTCCTTTCCGGTTCGGAGCGTCAAGAACTGGTTCGATCTTTAGTTTTTAATTGGGCATGGGTATCTTCCTCTATTCGCAACTTGGTACTATACCTGTTATAGACACCGTTCCATGTTGGGGCGGGAAATTCTCTTAAGCTTTCTTTGAGCCTTCTCGTGGCTTCTGAACTTTTGTCATTTAAATTGCTTGCAAATGCCATGGCTGCCCAATTGCCAGGTACCCTTGGCAGCATCATTCTTTTGTGTTGGAACCTGCCTACAAATTCATGAAGCAACTCCGTGTCTCCCTATTTTATTTTGAATATATCCTCCATTCTTTTTTCGACTTTTTGCGCACCGGAATGCGCGTTTATAAAAGAATCTGCAAGCTCAGCAAAAGAATCAATAGAGTTTTCAGGTAAAAGAGAATACTAGGTTAATGCTCCTTTAGTGAGTGTTTCTCCGAACTTCTTGACTAGTACTGACTCAATTTTTTGTTTAGTGAGGTCGTTGCCTTTTACTCCTGTGGTAAAAGCAGTTACATGATCGCGTGGGTCAGTTGTCCCTTCATACTTGGGAACGTCAGGCATCTTGAATTTCGTAGGAATAGGCAGGGGTGTTGCACTTGGTTTCCAAGGTTGTTGAGAATATCTATCAACGTCAATGCCTTTGATAACAGGTGGTACTCTAGGAATTTGTTCGATTCGATCGTTTTGTTCCTTCACCTGTTTCTGCAAGGTTAGTAACAAAGATTGTAATTCTGGGTTATTGGACATACCTGTTCTTGCTTCGAGGGATTCGTTAGGTGTACCCCCACTTCCTGAGTTCGATAATCTAGATTGAGGATTTTCTACAGTTATGGTGTTGTTAGGAGGCGGCATAGGTGATGCTGCCGGTAACCCCCTCACAAAGTCTTGTAAGGCTTGGTTTACATATTCAGCAATCATTTGGTTCACCTGATCTTGTTCTCCTGTTTGATCGTTACCATTATGATTGTTGTTTTGAGTAGTAGATATTTCTTGGGAAGGTTCCCTTGAACCTCGTGGGGTTCCAGAAGGTGATGGAACTGGAGTTCCAATCCTCTGTTGGTTGTTATCGTTGGCGTTCGACATAATTCAGAGAATGTTTACTTGAAAGTAAACAAAGATTATCAGATTCCCGGCAACGGAACCAATTTGTTTAACCAAAAAATTAGATTCTCTGCCAAAGCTATTTTAAGAAGCACACGAGTTTCTTATAACCAAAGAATAAACTAATAATTGCAAGGATATTTGTAATTGGAAAGCAATAAGATGCATGAAAAAGAAAGTGTATTGCAATAGTAGTTCGAATGTGTCTTACAAGTTATATTTTTCTCCCTTATATAGGGAATTTCTTTATATAACGTCTACCCTTTTCAGTACTTGAACATTAATGACTAATAATGACATTAATATTGTATTGGTAAAAAAGAGTTTCACACGTAAGATGATTCCTGACAACTCAGCCAGTTACGTGGACCAAGAAAAATATGACAACTGGATATGATTCTATAAAGAGGTACGGAACAGAGAGAGACAGATCAATAAACCTACGGGGTAATCAGCTACGGGAAACCCAACCTGATTGGGACAAATAAGAGATACGATCAAAATGAATCCGGACAGAGCTACGGGCAGATCCAGAGATCCTCAATTAATGACTCATACGTTACACAACCTTCACGCAACAATTACGGTTATCCTTTAAAACGTCCCATTAATATAATAATTAGTCATTAATGAGTGATCATTGTAAAAGGCAGACATTATATTGAGGAACTCCCTATATAAGGGAAGAGGAAATGGCTTGTAAGGGCATCTGAACTACGAAGACAATACACTTTACTTTTTGAAGCATCTTATTATCATCATTTACTTATTCTTCTTTACTTAATATTATTTCCTTGATTATCAGTAACCTGTGTTCATCCTAAAAATAGCTTTGGTCAAAGGATCTAATTCTTTGGTTAAACAAATTGGTTCCGTTACCAGGAATCGGATAATCTTTGTTTGCTTTTCAATCGATATCCTCTAAACTATGTCAAACTCCAACGACAACAACCAACAGAGAGATAGGATTCCATCACCTCTTCCATCCCCAAGAGGTTCAAGGGAACAATCCCAAGAGAGATTCAACAACAACAACGATAACAACAACAATGATCAAACAGTAGAACAAGATCGTATAAAGCAAATGATTGCAGAGTATGTAAGTCAAGCTTTGCAAGAATTTGCAAGGGGATTACCAGCGACATCACCTACATCATTGACACCACCTCCTAATAACACAATTACTGTGGAAAATCCTCAGTCTGGGTTGGTAAACTCAGCAAGGGATGACACTCCTAACGAATCTCTCGAAACGAGACCAGGTATGACTAATAACCCTGAATTATAAAATTTACTACTAACCTTGCAGAAACAGGTAAAGGAACAAAACGATCGAATCGAGCAAATTCCTGGAGTACCACCTGTTATCAAGGGCATTGATGTTGATAGATATTCTCAACAACCTTGGAAACCAAGTGCAGCACCCTTGCCTATACGCAAGAAATTTAAAATGCCTGACGTTCCTAAGTATGACGGAACAACTGACCCATGCGACCAAGTGACTGCTTTTACTACCGGAGTAAAGGGAAACAACTTAACAAAACAAGAGATTGAATCATTCCTTGTCAAAAAGTTCGTCGAAACACTTACTAAAGGAGCCCTAACCTGGTATTCTCTTCTCCCTGAAAATTCTATTGATTCTTTTGCTGAGCTTGCAGATTCTTTCATAAAAGCACACTCTGGTGCACAAAAAGTCGAGAAAAGAATGGAGGACATATTTAAAATAAAGCAAGGAGACACGGAACTACTCCTTGAATTTGTAGACAGGTTCAAACAAGAAAGAATGCAATTACCCAGGGTGCTTGATAATTGGGCAGCCGTGGCATTCACAAGTAATCTAAATGATAAAAGCTCAGAAGCCACGAGGAGACTCAAAGAAAATTTGAGAGAATTCCCAGCTACAACGTGGAATGATGTATATAACAGGTACAATACTAAACTTCGAATAGAAGAAGATATCATTGCTCGTTCAAAAGATGAAGATCATTCTAGATCTAGGCGATCCGAATCAGACAAGAGATCAGGTAAAAACAGGTATGATCCTTACTTAGGACCATTGGGACGCGAAACTCGCCCCAGGTTTGAAAACACTAGGTCAGATTATAGACCACCAAGCAGGGATGTCGGCTCATCCTCATCTAGACCCAGAAAGGATCGGGATGAATGACCTAGAGGTAATGCACGAATTGGGGATCATACCTTTAATGTAAGCACTCCTGAACATGTTTCGATATTAAGAAATATGGGAGATAAGGTTAAGTGGCCCAAAGAAATGCGGTCAAACCCAAATAAGAGCAACCTAGATTTTTTGGTGTGAATTCCATAATGATAATGGACACATGACTGCAGATTGCATATTTTTACAAGGTGAAACAGAACAATTATTGAAACAGGGCTATTTAACAGAATTGTTTAGTGATAAAGGTAAATGGGCATATATGAAGAAAAGGAAGGAGCCCCCGAAGCCTCCATCTCCAAAAAGAACCGTCAACGTGATACATGGAGGAGACGGTAAGCGGGTTCGAGAACATCCAGATGAAGATAATATAACCTTTGACGATGCAGATTTTGGCGGACTAATGCTCCCCCACAACGATGCTCTGGTAATATCCTTACTCATTCATGAAACTAACATTAAAAGAGTGTTGATTGATCCAGGTAGTTCAGTCAATATCATTCTGCTAAGAGTCGTGGAAGAAACGCTCATGGTAAATCAGGTGATCCTAAAGGCACGAGCCATATCAGGGTTTGATAACTCTACAGTGATGACCAAAGGAGAGATCGAACTTAGCACTTACGCCGATGCAGTAACTAAGAACACCAAATTACAAGTCATTGATACTGACATGGCTTATAACATGATTATAGGAAGGCCCTGGATCCACGACATGAAAGCGGTACCATCCACCTTACCCCAGGTAATTAAATTCCCTTCAGAATGGGGAATCAGACAGATTAGAGGTGATCAACAGACCTCCAGAAATATAAATTCCGTGGTGCATTATAAAAAAAAGGTAGAGACGGAAGAATTGGAAGATAGAGAAATCTTCTAGATAGATGTCATCGGCCAAACAGGTACGGAAAAAGTTACTAACCAAATAGGTACGAAAGAAATGAACATTCAAACAGATACGGAAGGAGATACTCACGAGAAGGTGAATCGAGTCACCACGGAAGATGCATTGGACCACACAGATGTATATTCCAGACCGAACGTCATTCATGAACCGGAGGAAGACGAGCACATCAAAACAACCACGGAAGAGCTCGAATCTGTTCCATTGTTCGAACAAAAACCTGAACAGAAGGTGTATATAGGCACGAGGCTGAGCCCCAGTCAAAGAGGTAAGTTAATTGATTATTTAAAGGCTAACGCAGATTGCTTTGCATGGTCCCACTCAGATATGACAAGTATCCCACCAAAAGTGATGACTCATAAACTAAATGAAGATCCATCCTTCGTACATGTTAAGCAGAAGAAAAGAAAGAAAGGACTATTCAAGAACCAAGTGATTGACGAAGAGGTACAGAAACTCTTGAAAATTGGTTCGATACGTGAGGTAACATACCCTAAATGGTTAGCTAACACTGTGGTAGTACCTAAAAAGAATGGCAAATGGAGAGTATGCGTAGATTATACTGATTTGAATAAAGCATGCCCCAAAGATTCATTCCCATTACCACACATAGATCAAATGATTGATGCCACCGCAGGTCATGAATTGCTAAGCTTTCTAGATGTATATTCTGGTTATAATCAGATTAAAATGGATTCCTCAGACGAGGAAAAAATCTCCTTTATTACGAACATGGGGACTTATTGTTATAAAGTCATGCCTTTTGGCATAAAAAACGCTAGAGCCACGTATCAAAGGCTAGTGACCAACATGTTCCAGGAACATCTGGAAAAAAATGATGGAAGTTTACATCGACGACATGCTGGTAAAATCAACACGAGCGGAAGACCATTTCCAACATCTCTCTATTACATTTGACATTTTTTTACGCAGGTATAATATGAAGTTGAATCCATAAAAATGCGCTTTTGGCGTATAATCAGGTAAATTCTTGGGTTTCCTTGTGTCAAACAGGGGAATAGAGGTAAATCCCGCTCAAATTAAAGCTATAAAAGAAATACCTGATGTACTTATAAATAAAAAAGAAGTTCAAAGACTAATGGGAAGATTAGCAGCTTTGGGAAGATTTATTTCCGGGTCTTCCGAGAAAAGTTTTAAATTCTTCTCAGTCCTAAAAAATCAGAATCAGTTCGAATGGACTGAAGAATGTCAACATGCTCTCAAGAATCTGAAAGCTTATCTATCAAAACACTCGCTGTTATCAAAGCCGAAGGAGGGGGAGAGACTGTACATCTACTTGGCTGTCTCAGAATTTGCTGTAAGTGCAGTGTTGGTAAGAGAAGATAAAGGTAAACAATCTCCTATTTATTATGTAAGTAAAACTTTACTAGATGCTAAAACCAGATATCCACATTTAGAAAAGTTAGCCTTAGCTTTAATAACGACATCTAGAAAATTACGACCATATTTTCAATGTCATCCAATCACTGCTGTGACTTCGTATCCTTTAAGAAATATTATGCATAAACAAGAACTATCGGGAAGATTAGCCAAGTGGGCCATAGAATTAAGTGAGCATGAAATAATATATCAGTCTAGGACTGCAATTAAGTCTCAAATCTTAGCTGATTTTGTTGCTGACTTTAGTAATAACATTGTCCCTGAAGTGGAAAAGGAATTAAAACTCTTTAACGGTGCTAATCCGGGTCTATGGATACTATTTATTGATGGCTCTTCCAATATAAAAGGCGCCAACTTGGGCATAGTAATAATATCACCCACGGGTGAAAAGACACGATAGGCTATTAAATGTTATCCTATATCTAACAACGAAGCAGAGTTCGAAGCTGTCATTTCAGGACTAGAACTCGAACGATAAATCTCAATCGAGCAAATTGTAATCAACAGCGACTCCCAGCTGGTAGTGAATCAGATGCAGGGGACTTACATCGCTCGAGAGACTCGGATGCAACAGTACCTGGAAAAGGAACGAGAGCTCGTGAGACAATTCAAAACATGGAAGGGAATACAAATACATAGAGAAGAAAATACGGAGGCAGATACATTAGCTAACCTCAAAGCAGTCACGGAAGTAACAAACAAAGACAATGCAATTGTCGTTCATTTATTCCATTCAGCGATCGACAAGGACAGAAATGAGGTAACTTTCAACAATTTAACCTGGGATTGGAGAAACAAAATTCTATGTTTTTTGCAGAATGGTACCGTACCTGAAGACAAGAAAATAGCTCAAGCACTCCGTCGTAAAGCTGCATGGTACTGCCTAATTCGAAATACATTATATCGCAAAATGTTCGGAGGGCCCCTAGCTAAATGCCCACGACCTAATCAAACAGAGTTCGTGATGAAAGAAGTCCACGAAGGACACTGTGGAAATCACTCAGGGGCGAGATCCTTGGTAAAAACCCTAATCAGAGCTAGGTATTATTGGCCTAAGATGGAAGAAGAGGTCGAGAACTTCGTATCCAAATGCAACAGATGCCAAAGGTTCGCTAATAACATGCATCGACCAGCAGAATTATTGCATCCAATTATATCCCCATGGCCCTTCATGAAATGGGGTATGGACATAGTGGGACATCTTCCCCCAACTAAAGGACAGGTACAATTTCTACTCGTGCTAACCGACTATTTTACAAAATGGGTAGAGGCAGAATCATTCAAACAGGTGCGAGAAAAGGAAGTTAAAAGCTTCTTATGGCGAAACATAATATGCCGATTTGGTATACCAAAGGAGATCGTGTGTGATAATGGCCCACAATTCATAGGCTCACAAATCACAGAATTCTTTGAAAGCTGGAAAATCAAACGGATCACTTCAACGCCATACCACCCCATGGCTAACGGTCAAGAATAATCAACGAATAAAACCATCGTCAACAACTTGAAGAAGCGGCTAGATAAAACCAAAGGAAATTGGCTTGATGAGTTACCAGTGGTACTATGGGCATACAGAACAACTTCAAAAAAATAGCCACGGGAGAAACTCCGTTCGCACTTGTGTATGGCTCAGAAGCCTTAATACCTGTGGAAATTGGCGAACCAAGCATAAGGTTTATAACAGCCACGGAGGAAGAAAACGACGACGAATTGAGGACTAATCTAGATCTGCTTGAACCACGAAGGGAAACAACGCTAATACGGATGGAAGCTCAAAAACAAATCATAGAGCGTTATTACAACCGTAAATCTCATCTCAGATACTTCAAGATTGGGGACTTCATCCTCAAAAAAGTCTTTCAATCAACGAAAGAAGAAGGCACAGGAAAGCTTAATCCAAATTGGGAAGGACCCTACAAAGTCCGTGGCATAGCTCGAAAGGCGCCTACGAGCTGAAAGCTATGGACGGTAGAATCCTACCGACAAGTTGGAATGCCATCCACTAGAAGAAGTATTACTTCTAAGGAAAAGAAGTACCCCCGGTCAGGTATCACACGTTCGATTTTATTTTGAACGTTTAAAATTTTACTAACTTTTTTAGATGATAGGCATACAGCTAACCCATCACCAGATGATGATATTAGACCTACAAAGACACGAGGAAGTAACTGAATTCCCGGTCTAGGGTTACACTTTCTGATGGACGTTTTAAAGGGTTAAGCAGTCATCATCTAAAAACTATATACCTTCGAGTCCCGCATGTTTTTCCTTTTCAGGAAAAGGACCACAAGGAAGGAATAGTCAAATGCTCGAGATTTCATTCTTCAAAGCTCAAACACTTGGGGGACTATACAGTATGGAAGGCTGAGACGAAGCAAAGAAGACTATCAGAAAATCAAAGCTCGAGCCTGAAGATCCATCTACCCAACAAGACAAGTGATACGAGCAAAATCGAAAGAGATGAAGACTCAAATACAAAGCCTAATCCAAAAATCTTCGAACATGTTCAGGTTGAAAGGCAGATTATTAACCACGAGGAAGAAATGCACATCTTTGTACTTATTCAAAAGAAAATTGTTGTAACCAAAAACAGTTAGGAGTAAAAGATCATCATCATTGTACTCATTCAAAAATTGTTGTATCAAATAAAACAGTTACAGAATCTTTGTACTCGTATAGAAAGTTGTTATCGAATAAATCAGTTACGGATGAAAGATCAAAATCCTTGTATTTGTTCAGAAAACTGTTATCAAATAAAATAGTTACGGATGTAAGAGCATTTCCCTCGTACTTATTAAAAACTATTATCAATAAAAATTGTTATAAATGAAAAATAGCTGTTCTTTTGTATTAACTCGAAAAAACTGTTACTTACGAAAAATAGTTACGAAATACAAGTGTATATCAAAATATGTTAAAAGAAAACAGTTGCAACATGAGTTTTAGACGATAATCAAACACATGTAAAATGTTGTGGAAGTTCAAACAAAAAACTCTCCTCAGAAACATTCTTAAACATGTGAAAAATTCCTATCACTCTATTGCATTATTACACTATCATGAAGTTGAGACGTCTTCTTCATTAAGTGTCGATCATAAAGGGCCCTCTTTCTTAAACAATGCCTATTACAAAAAGGCTCACATTTTATATGCAACACCGTGCCTACTATGAAAAGGTATGAATAATTTAAGCATCTTCATGCAAACACTCAGAGGTAAAATAAAAACCTCGCAAATTAAACATGCAAAAGACTTAAGAGTGAAAACTCGAAGAAAAAAAAAGTCATACTTGCATATATTTAAAAGCGGCTAGGTAGGAACTAAGTATTGACTAGATACTTAGCCGCATACAATTTTTGTACATTAAGGTGCCCCTAAGTTGTCAGGTTGGGAATTTAAAAGATCCAAATCTACCCCTGATTGAGCTAGGGGTAACCACCAATCAAATAAAAAAAAGGGTGTGAATCAACATCTTAATCTTCTTGAGGAGGAGGAGTGACTTCTTCGCTAGAAGTAGGAACATGAGCAACTTGGGACGAAGAGGCGTGAGCAACGGGAGTCTCACCTTCAGGTGAAGAGAGAGTCTGATCTTGTTGAGCCTTCTCCACGACTTCCTTGATTTTAGCTATTTCAGCATTAAGGTCAAAACCTTCTCGACTCATTTCCGTCAATGTGTCAAGGCAATAATTCATGTACGCCCAACTAACATCAACAGTAGCCACCTCTTCGAGAGTTTCATAATCTCTCTCCCATATCTGAAGTTCAGGTCTTAGCCTGTCCTTCTCAGCTTCAGCAGCTTCATGGGCAGCCCTCAAAGGTACAATTGACTCCTCCAGAGTGTGGACTTTTTCCAAAGCATTACGAAGATCCTCTTGAGTCCGGGTGAGTGACTGCACAAGCTCGCCTGAGTATTCCTCCTTCTGCCCCAACAAGTCTTTCAAGCTTCTAACTTCTTCAGAGGCACAGGATAATTGCTCAGCAAACGAAGACTCAAGAATGCTCTTGTCTTTGTCCGCTTGGCTAGAAGAAGCCTTCTCCACTGCCAACTCTGCAGCCACGACACTCATTTGCCGCTCCAAGGTACACTTTTCTTCTTCTAAAGCTTCCATGTCGAGCCTCAGGATTTCATATTGCCCCTTCCAATTCCCTGCTTCAGCATGCCACTCCTTTAGCTCTTGTTCCGTGTTAGAAATTCTCTTAATGAACTCCATGCTTATAAGATTGGTCTACAAAAAAAATCAATTAGATACGATAGATTTCATGAGCAAAAATGAAATGAAAGAAAAACGCATTTTACCTTCAAAGAGGAATGTACGACTTAATTAGCCCATGTAAGGGCGCTATGGCTATCAAGCTTGGTCCTCTCTGCTGGGCCAATCAAAGGCTTCAGCCACACTTCAGGTTGGCCAGATTTCTTAAAATGGCTCCCTTCAGCCGGAACCTTAATTAGCACTTGCCTCATCTCCCTGCTGGAAGACCCTACTTCTCTAACTGGAGGCACGGAAGCAGGCTGAGACAAAGGAGCCACGGGTAATGAAATTTGGGGAGCAAAAGAAGCATCAGGCTTGGAAACTTGAGGAGATGAGAAAGCCACAGGCAAGGCAACAACAGAAGTAGTAATGGCCAAATGAGCAGAGGAAATAGCCGGAACGGACGAAGGGATTTCTCTAAAGGAGGGGGAAAAAACAGCCAGAGGCATCTCATAGCAGCAGGGCCAAAGCCTTCGCGGAATAGATGATCCACGAAATTCTGTGCAGGAGAAGAAGAATCATCCCCGGATGTAGAAGGTCTAACATCAGGCACGGAAGACACTGCCACGGGTGTAGACTCATCGTCTGAGACCACCCTTCTTCTACGTGACCTGTGCACCAAAGTGCCCTCTTCTTCTTCTAAGGTCCTAGACCCACTAACTTCCTCTATGAAGAAGAGGAGCCAGTAATGATTTCCTAGGCCTGAGCCAAGGACATCTTCTGAATGGATGCAGCAGACACCCCCCGAGCAGAAAACCCTGTCGAAAGAATAAGGTTAAACAAACGAAGAAAAAGAGGCTCGAGTAAGGAAAAGAAGCAAAAAAAAAAGTTTCACTTACCGTGAGTCTTCACTTTCCAACCGTACTTTCCAGAGAAGTACTTCCAAGATCTTTCCTCTAATGGAGAAACCGATAACAGCTTTTCTACCCAATCACGGATACCGGAGACATCCTTAACAGTACCCATGATTGCTGAAGAAGAAGAAAGTAGATACGGTGTTAATAAAACATTTAAAGCAAAGAGAAGAAAATAACAAGTGTGAGCTAAAATGTACTCACGTGCACGATTCCACTTCTCAGGGAAGGGAAGATTTTCTTCACCCACTAAACCACCAGTGGGAACAGCAACGTACCGAAGGTACCAGCCTTTATCCTTGTCGTCATCAGGGGTTACCAACACTTGTTTGCTCCTAGCAGCCATAGTGAAAACCCTTTGACGAAACAAGGTAGGAGAATAAAGATGAATGAGGTAATTGAAGGTAAAAGGAACCGAGGCTAAAGAAGCTAAACATCTAAGACACGCGACAACTCGCCACACAAGAGGACCAACTTGTCCTAAGCAAATATTGAAGAAACGACAAAATTCGATGATGACCGGATCAATAGGAGGTATAAACCCTAGAGTGAAAGGGTAAGTGTAAACAAAAGAATTCCCCGTCTTGTAAGACGTTATTCTTTGATTACTATTTGGAATAATAGTGGGAAAATCAGACACCCAAGAACATTCCCTGCGAACAAGGGGAATCAAACATTCAGTAATAAGAGTGGGATACCTATCAACACTATCAAGGGATAACGACTGGTCTACAAGGACTTGTTTATCCCTAGTGAAGGTAAACTCAGCAGGAATGATTTCATCCACTCATGGTTCGCGAAGGGGTTCATGATGATCTCTACCCCTGGACAAAGACCTGGAAGCCCTAGCTCTTGGAGAGACTAAAGACCTAGCAGAAGTAAGGGAAACAATTTGGGAAGAAGAAGAACCCCTCGAAGGAGTAGAACTTAAACTCCTCAGTCTACCACCCTTCCGACTCCGAGTCAGAACAGAAGAGGGTATCAAATTCTCGACGTCTATTACTCTTTTAGATTGGTTCGAAGAAGACATGTTTACGAAGACAAGAAGAAATTCTTTACAAATAAAAGAGGCAAGCTAGAAAGTGTTTCGTGGAAGTAAAGAAAAGAAAAGAAGTATTTATACTTGAAGACAACCGTCAAACATGGGAAAAAACAATAATGAGAAAAGTCATAATTGAAGGTGTCACTTTGTGACTGATGCAGCCGCAGAAAGCCCTAAAAGGTGCCGAGTAACTGCAGAACCAATGCGGAGGGAACACGTGGATTGAGCATTAAATGGAAGGGACAAGTGACGCCTATGTTCAACGAAGGATACAATATTTCGAGGTAAAGCGGCGGAAAAATATTCCCGCCATAAATGCATATCCACTTACCAAATATTAATCGATAAATAAATTGTAAGTGGGGGGACTATCTGTATTGGTAAAAAAGAGTTTCACATGTAAGATGATTCCTGACAACTCAGCCAGTTACGTGGACCAAGGAAAATATGACAGCTGGATATGATTCTATAAAGAGGTACGGAACAGAGAGGTACGAATCAATAAACCTACGGGGTAATCAGCTACGGGAAACCCAATCTGATTGGGACAAAGAAGAGATACTATCAAAATGAATCCGGATAGAGCTACGGGCAGATCCAGAGATCCTCAATTAATGACTCATACGTTACACAACCTTCACGCAATAGTTACGGTTATCCTTTGAAACGTCCCATTAATGTAATAATTAGTCATTAATGAGTGATCATTGTAAAAGGCAGATGTTATATTGAGGAACTCCCTATATAAGGGAAGAGGAAATGGCTTGTAAGGGCATCTGAACTATGAAGACAATACACTTTACTTTTCTGAAGCATCTTATTATCATCATTTACTTATTCTTCTTTACTTAATATTATTTCCTTGGTTATCAGTAACCCGTGTTCATCCTAGAAATAGCTTTGGTCAAAGGATCTAATTCTTTGGTTAAACAAATGTAACATTACAATGATTAACCATAACTGTTACATGAAGGTTATGTAACGTCTGGCTCATTAATTGAAGATCTCTGAGTCTACCCTTTATTCTGCCCGGATTCATTCTGACCGTATCTCTTCATCTTCTCAATCAGGTTGAGATTCACGTAACTGATTACCCTGTGGGTATGTTATTCTGTGCCTCTTTTCCTCGTACCTCTTCATAGAGTCCTTTCCAATTGTTACGTTTTCATTGTTCCACATAGATTGCTGAGTCATCACAATTATTACACATGTGAAGCTCTTTTTTACCAATACAATTATTCTATTCTACTATTACTAAAAGAAAATTCAAATATTATACCAATTAAATGTAGCTAATACAACCAAAAAATATTCCAGCTAACATATGTTATTAGTATAGTATATAGATATACAAACGGGGTATACAATTGTACGCAAAGAGTTTAATTTTTTTTTAAATTCAATTATTAAATTGAAATAATATCAGTTGTCGCATAATCTAATTAGCTCAATGAGAGATTATGCAATGAATAATACCTCCATGGAATTCCATTAATGTTAATAATATTATTAATGTTAATAAACATTATTATTATTTATTGAAAATGTGGACAGTAATTGGACAAAAATTTAGGACAATCCTTTTGAAATTCATATCACTTATACGCTATTTCAATTAAATTTTAAATTTGAAAGTTCAAAATAATAATAAAAAATTTAGAGGATTTATCGTGCCTGGGTAAAATGTTCCTAATCATGTCTCCACACAGTAAAAGTGATTGTGTATTTTTAAGTTAAAGGAATATTGAGTTTGATCATTTTAATTATTACTTCTCAAAAATATGTTCTATGGTTTAAACTCAAAAATACCCAAAAACAAACTAAGAAGAGGACATTAATTAGAAGAGGACAAATTCAACATGATGAGACTGATGAAAAACATATGGGTTAAGGGAAAATGGGTAGTCGGGTAATTAAGTTAGATCGCATGGGTATAAAATGTAAATAGATTCAATGTAGGTAAAAACAGTTAATTATTTTAGTTTTTATAGGCAGTCGGCGTTAATTCCTTTTAAATGAGGACGACCAAATAGGGCGTGTATTGGTAAAAAGAGTTTCACACGTATGATGATCCTTGATGACTCAGCCGACTACGTGGACCAAGGAAAACATGACAGCTGGATATGATTCTATAAAGAGGTACGGAACAAAGAGGCACATATCAATAAACCCACGGGGTAATCACCTACGGGAAACTCAACCTGATTGAGACAAGGAAGAGACACGGTCATAATGAATCCGGACAGAGTTATGGGCAGATTCAGAGATCTCAATTAATGACTCACACGTTACACAACCTTCACGCAACAGTTACGGTTACTCTTTGTAACGTCCCATTAATGTAATAATTAGTCATTAATGAGCAATCATTGTAAGAGGTAGACGTTATATTAAGTAATTCCCTATATAAGGGAAGAGAATATAACTTGTAAAGATCATCTGAACCACAGATACAATACATTTTACTTTTCTGTGCATCATATCATTGTCCATTTACTTATTCTTTTTTTACTTATCATTATTTCCCTGATTATCATAAACCCGAGTTTATCCTAAAAATAGCTTTAGTCAAAGGATCTAATTCTTTGGTTAAACAAATTGGTTCCGTTGCCGGGACTCTGATAATCTTTGTTTGCTTTTCAAGCGATATCCTCTGAACTATGTCGAACTCCAACAACAACGACCAGCAAAGGAATGGAACCCCAGTTCCATCACCTGCAGGAACCCCACGTGGTTCAAGGGAACAATCCCCCAGATAGATCCAATAACAACGATAATAATAATGATCAGCGGTAGAACAAGATCAGGTAAGGAAATTGATTGCAGAGTATGTGAGCCAAGCTTTGCAAGAATTTGCAAGGGGATTACCAGCGACATCACCTGAATCAAGGACACCACCTCCTAATAACACTATCCCCGTGGAAAACCCTCAGTCTGGGTTGGCAAACTCAGCAAGGGATGACACTCCTAATGAATCTCTTGAAACGAGACCAGGTATGACTAATAACTCTGAATTATAAAATTTACTACTAACCTTGCAGAAATAGGTGAAAGAACAAAATGATCGAATCGAGCAAATTCTTGGAGTACCACCTGTTATCAAAGGCATTGATGTTGATAGATATTCTCAACAACCTTGGAAACCAAGTGCAGCACCCTTGTCTATACCCAAGAAGTTCAAAATGCCCGACGTTCCTAAATATGACGGACCACTGACCCACGCGACCATGTGACTGCTTTTACCACCGGAGTAAAAGGTAACGACTTAACAAAACAAGAGATTGAATCAGTCCTTGTCAAAAAGTTCGAAGAAACACTTACCAAGGGAGCCCTAACCTGGTATTCTCTTCTCCCTGAAAATTCTATTGATTCTTTTGTTGAGCTTGCAGATTCTTTCATAAAAGAACACTCCGATGCGCAAAAAGTCAAGAAAAGAATGGAGGACATATTTAAAATAAAGCAAGGAGACGCGGAACTAATCCGTGAATTTTTAGACAGGTTCCAGCGCGAAAGAATGCAACTACCAAGGGTGCCTGATAATTGGGCAGCCATGGCATTTGCGAGCAATCTAAACGACAAAAGTTCAAAAGCCACAAGAAGACTCAAGGAAAGCTTGAGAGAATTCCCAGCTACAACATGGAATTATGTTTATAACAGGTACAGAACCAAACTCTGAATAGAGGAAGATACTATTGCTCGTTCGAGAGATGAAGATCGTACCAGATCCAGACGTTCTGAAACAGACAGGAGATCAGGTAAAAACAAGTGTGATCCTTACGTGGGACCCTCGGGACATGAAAATCATCCCAGGTTCGAAAACCAGGGGTCAGAATATAAACCATCGAACAGGATGCAAACTCATCCTCATCTAGATCCAGAAAGGATTGAGATGAACGACACTGAGGTAATACCCGAATTGGGGATCACTCCTTCAATGTAAGTACCCCTGAACTAGTTTCAATATTAAGAAATATGGGTGATAAGGTTCGTTGGTCCAAAGAAATGCGGTCAAACCCAAATAAAAGGAATCCAAATTTCTGGTGTGAATTCCATAATGATCATGGACATATGACTGCAGATTGTAGATTTCTACAAGGTGAAATAGAGCAATTATTGAAACAGGGCTACTTAACAGAATTGTTTAGTGATAAAGGAAAGCAGGCATATTTGAAGAATAGGTAGGAGCCCCCGAAGCCCCCATCTCAAAAAAGAACAATCAACGTGATACACAGAGGTGAAGAAGTAAACGGAGTGGTTTGCAAAACAGCCACGAAATTCACAATTACGTACGAGAAGCGGGTTTGAGAAAATCCAGACGCAGATAATATAACCTTTGATGATGCATATTTTGGCGGACTAATTCTCCCTCACAACGATGCTCTGGTAATATCCTTACTCATTCATGACACTAATGTTAAAAGGGTGTTGATTGATCCAGGTAGTTCAGTCAATATCATTTTGTTGAGAGTTGTGGAAGAAATGCTCTTGGGAAGCGAGGTGATCCCAAAGGCACGAGCCATATCAGGGTTTGATAACTCCACAGTGATGACCAAAGGAGAAATCGAACATAGCCCTTATGCCTAGGGAGTAATTAAAAACACCAAATTCCAAGTCATTGATACTGACATGGCTTATAACGTGATTATGGGAAGACCATGGATCCACGACATGAAAGTCATGCCATCTACCTTACATCAGGTAATAAAATTCCCTTCCGAATGGGGAATTCAACAGATTAGAGGTGATCAGCAAACCTCGAGAAATATAAATTCTGTGGTGCACTACAACAAAAAAGTGGAAACAGATGAATCAAAGGGTAAAGAGATCCCCCACACAAGAATTTGGCAACCAAACTGGTATGGAAACAACTATTTTCCAAACAGGTGAGGAAGAAGCTATTGTTCAAACATGAACGAAAGGAAATAGTCACGAGAAGCTAAACCAAGTCAATACGGAGGATGCATCAAATAATACGGACGTAGATTCCAAGACGGACTTCATTCAAGAACTGGAGGAAGATGATCACATCAAAACACCCATGGAAGAGCTCAAAGCTGTTTCACTATTTGAACAAAGGCCCGAGTAGAGAGTGCACATAGGCACGAGGCTGAGCCCCAATCGAAGAGGTAAGTTAATTGATTATTTAAAGGCTAACACAGATTGTTTGGCGTGGTCCCGTTCAGGTATGACAAGTATCCCACCATAAGTGATGACTCATAAACTAAATGAAGATACATCCTTCGTAGCTGTTAAGCAGAAGAAAAGAAAGCAAGGACCCTTCAAGAACCAAGTGATTGACGAAGAGGTACAGAAACTCTTGAAAATTGGTTCGATACGTGAGGTAACGTACCCTAACTGGCTAGCTAACACTGTGGTAGTACCTAAAAATAATGGTAAATGGAGAGTATGTGTAGATTATACTGACTTAAATAAAGCATGCCCCAAAAGATTCATTCCCACTACTGCACATAGATCAAATGATTGATGCCATCGCAGGTCATGAATTGTTAAGCTTTCTAGATGTGTATTTTGGTTATAATCAGATCAAAATGGATCCCTCAGACGAGGAAAAACCCTCCTTCATTACAAACAAGGGGACTTATTGTTATAAAGTCATGCCTTTTGGCTTAAAAAATGCTTGAGCCACGTACCAAATGCTAGTGACCAAGATGTTCCAGGAACATCTGGGGAAGACGATGGAAGTGTACATAGATGACATGCTGGTAAAATCAACACGGGCGGAAGGACATTTCCAGCACCTCTCTATTACCTTTGAAATTTTACGCAGGTATAATATGAAGTTGAATCCTGAAAAATGTTCTTTTGGCGTTGAATAAGGTAAATATTTGGGTTTCCTTGTATAAAACAGAGGAATAGAGGTAAATCCTGCTCAGATTAAAGCTATAGAAGAAATACCTGATATACTAACAAACAAAAAAGAAGTTCAAAGACTAACGAGAAGAATTGCAGCCTTGGGAAGATTTATTTCCAGGTCTTCCGAAAAAACGTTTTAAATTCTTTTCAGTTCTCAAAAAGCAAAATCAGTTCGAATGGACTGAAGAATGTCAGCAGGCCCTCAAAGATCTGAAAACTTATCTATCAAAACAACCGTTGCTATCAAAGCCAAAGGAAGGGGAGAGGCTATACATCTACCTTGCTGTCGCAGAAATCGTTGTAAGTGCGGTATTGGTAAGGGAAGATAAAGGTAAACAGTCTCCTATTTATTATGTAAGAAAAAAATTACTAGATGTTGAAACCAGATACCCGTATCTAGAAACGTTAGCCTTAGCTTTAATAATGGCATCTAGAAAATTACGACCATATTTTCAATGTCATCCAATCACCGTTGTGACTTTATATCCATTAAGAAATATACTGCATAAACAAAAACTATCAGGAAGATTGGCTAAGTGGGCCATAGAATTAAGTGAGAATGACATAATATATCAGCCTAGGACTGCAATAAAGTCTCAAATTTTAGCTGATTTTGTCGCTGAATTTAATAATAGCATCGTCCCTGAAGTGGAAAAAGAGTTACAACTCTTTAACGACGCTAACCCAGGTCTGTGGACCCTATTTACGAATGGTTCTTCCAATGTAAAAGGTGCCGATTTAGGCATAGTCTTAGTATCACCCACAGGTGAAAAGACATGACAAGCTATCAAATGTTGTCCTATAACTAACAATGAAGCAGAGTATGAAGCTGTTATTGCAGGTCTAGAACTGGCACGGGAACTCTTAATCAAGCAAATCACAATAAAAAGTGACTCCCAGCTGGTGCTAAATCAAATACAGGGGACTTATATCGCTCGAGAGACTTGAATGCAACAATATCTAGAAAAGGCACGAGAACTCGTGAGACAATTAAAAACGTGGAAGGTAATACAAATACCTAGAGAGGAAAATGCAGAAGTAGATGCATTAGCTAACCTCGTAGCAGTCACCGAAATAACAAATGAAGACAATGCAATTGTCGTACATCTATTTTATTCAGCGATCGAACTTGACAAAAATGAGGTAACTTTTAACAACTTAACTCGGAAACGAAATTTTAAATTTTTTGCAAAATGGCACCGTACCTGAAGACAAAAAAAGCAGCTCAAGCACTTCGCCACAAAGATGCACGGTACTGCCTCATTCGCAACTCATTATACCACAAGATATTCGGAGGTCCCCTAGCGAAAGGCCTCAGACCTAACCAAACGGAGTTCGTGATGAAAGAAGTTCACGAAGGACACTGTGGAAATCACGCAGGGGCGAGATCCTTGGTAAAAACCCTAATCAGAGCTAGGTACTATTGGCCCAAGATGGAAGAAGAAGCTGAGAACGTCGTATCCAAATGCGACAGATGCCAAAGGTATGCCAATAACATGCACCGACCAGCAGAATTATTGCACCCAATAATATCCCCATGGCCCTTCATGAAGTGGGGAATGGACATAGTAGGACCTCTTCCCGCAGCTAAAGGATAAGTATGGTTTTTACTCGTGCTAACCGACTATTTTACAAAATGGGTAGAGGCAGAAGCTTTCAAACAGGTGCAAGAAAAAGAAGTCAAAAGATTCCTATGGTAAAACATAATATGCCGCTTTGGAATACCGAAGAAGATCGTGTGTGATAATGGCCCACAATTCATAGGCTTGCAAATCACAAAATTCTTCGAAAGTTGTCAAATCAAACAGATTACTTCAACGCCAGAACGACTTCAAAAATAGCCACGGGAGAAACTCTGTTCGCACTTGTTTATGGCTTAGAAGCCTTAATACCCGTAGAGATTGGCAAACCAAGCATAAGGTATACATCAGCCACAGAGGATGAAAACGACAATGAACTGAGCATTAATCTGGACTTACTCGAACAAAGAAGAGAAGTTGCATTGATACGAATGGCAGCTCAAAAACAAATCATAGAACGTTATTACAACCGTAAAGATCGCCTCAGATAATTCAAGATTGGGGACTTCTTTCTTAAAAAAAGTCTTTCAATCAACAAAAGAAGCAAGTGCAGGAAAGCTAAGTCCAAACTAGGAAAGACCCTACAGAGTCCGAGGCATAGCTGGGAAGGGCGCCTACGAGCTGGAAGCTATGGACGGCAGAATCCTACCAACAAGCTGGAATGCCATCCATTTGAAGAAGTACTACTTCTAAGGAAAAGGAATACCCCCAGTCAGGTATCACACGTTCGATTTTATCTTGAACGTTTAAAATTTTGCTAACCTTTTTAGATGTTAGGCATAAAGCTAACCCATCACCAGATGATGATATTAGACCTTGCAAAGACGTGAGGAAGTAACTGAATTCCCAGTCTACGGTTACGCTTTCTGATGGACGTTTTAAATGGTTAAGCAGTCATCATCTAAAAACTATATATCTTCGAGTCCCGTATGTTTTTCCTTTTTAGGAAAAGGACCACAAGGAAGGAATAGTTAAGTGCTCGAGATTTCATTCTTCAAAACTCAAACACTTGGGGGACTATACAGTATGGAAGGCTAAGACGAAGCAAAGAAGACTATCAAACAGTTAAAGCTCGAGCCTGAAGATCCATCTACCCAACAAGTCAAGCTATACGAGCAAAATCGAAAGAGCCAAAGACTCAAACACAAAGCCTAATCCAAAACACCTTCAAACATGTTCAGGTTGTACTTACTCAAAGAAAACTTTTGTAACCAAAAAAAACAGTTAAGGATAAAAGATCATCATCATTGTACTCATTCAAAAACTGTTGTAACTAAAAATAGTTACAAAATCTTTGTACTCATATAGAAAACTGTTATCAAATAAAATAGTTACGGATGAAAGATCAAAATCCTTGTACTTGTTCAGAAAACTGTTATTAAATAAATAGTTACGGATGTAAGAGATTTTTCCTTGTACTTATTAAAAACTGTTATAACAAAAACAGTTACGGGTGAAAATCCCAACCTAAATAAAAACTGTTACGAACAAAAAACAGTTACGCTCTTGTATTAACTCGAAAAAACTGTTACGTACGAAAAACAGTTACGAAATACAAGTGTATCAAATCTGTTAAAAGAAAACAATTGCAACATGAGTTTTAGAGGATAATCAAACACATGTAAAATGTTGTGGAAGTTCAAACAAAAACTTTCCTCAGAAACATTCTTGAACATGTGAAAAATTCCTATCACTCTATTGCATTATTACACCATTATGAAGTTGAGACGTCTTCTTCATTAAGTGTCGATAAAAAAGGGCCCTCTTTCATAAATAATGCCTACAACAAAAAGGCTCGCATTTTATATGCAACACCGTGCCTACTATGAAAAGGTACAAATAATTTCAGCATCTTTATGCAAAAACTCAGAGGTAAAACAAAAACCTCGAAAATTAAACATGCAAAAGACTTGAGAGTGAAACAAAAACTCGAAGTGAAAAAGTCATACTTGCATATATTAAAAAAAGCGGCTAAGTAAGAACTAAGTATTAACTAATACTTAGCCGCATATAGTTTCTATACATTAGGGTGTGCCTAAGTTGTCAGTTAGAGACTTTAAAAGATCCAAATTTACCCCTGATGGAGCTGGGGGTAACCACCAATCAAATAAAAAAAAAGGTGAACCAACATCTTAATCTTCTTGAGAAGGGGGATTGACTTCTTCATCAGCAGAGGGAGTAAGAGAAGCTTGGGACGAAGAGGCTCGGACAACAGGAGGATCACCTTCAGGTGGGGAAAGATTCAAACCTTGTTGAGCCTTTTCCATGGCTTCCATGGTTTTAGCTATTTCAACGTTAAGGTCGAAATCTCCCCGACTCATTTCCGTCAATGTATCGAGGCGAGAATTCATGTACGCCCAACTAACATCTACAGTTGCCGCCTGTTCGAGAGTTTCATAATCTCTCTGCCATATCTGAAGCTCATCTCTTAGCCCATCCTTCCAAGCTTCAGCAGCTTCATGGGCATCCCTCAAAGGTACAATTGACTCCTCCAGAGATTGGATTTTGTCTAAAGCAATGCGAAGATCCTCCTGAGTCCGGGTGATTGACTGCACAAGCTCGCCTGAGTATTCCTCCTTCTTCTCCAGCAAGGCTTTCAAGCTCCTAACTTCTTCCGAGGCACGGGATAATTTCTCAGTAAATGAAGACTCAAGAATGCTCTTGTCTTTGTCCGCTTGGTTAGAAGTAGCCTTCTCCACTGCCAACTCTGCATCCACGACTCTCATCTGCCGCTCCAAGGTACACTTTTCTTCTTCTAAGGCTTCCATGTCGAGCCTCAGGCTTTCATATTTCCCCTACTAATTCCCTACTTCAGCATGCCACTCCTTTAACTCTTGCTCCGTGTTAGAAATACTCTTCATGAGTTCTTTGCCTATGAGATTGATCTACAAAAAGAAAATCAATTAGATACGGTGATTACATGTATAAGAATGAGATACAAAAGAATGAACGTTACCTTCAAGGAGGAATGCACAACCTCATTAGCCCAGGTAAGAGAACTGTGACTATCTAGCTTGGTCCTCTCTGTTGGGCCAATCAAAGGCTTCAGCCACACTTTGGGTTGGCCGGATTTCTTAAAAAGGCTCCCATCATCTGGAACCTCAATTAACACTTGCCTCATCTCTTTGCTGGAAGACCCTACTTCTCTAATAGGAGGCACGGAAGCAGGCTGATATGAAGGAGCCACGGGCAATGAAATTTGTGGAGCTGAAGAAGACTCAGGCATGGAAACTTGAGGAACTGAGAAAGCCACGGGCAAGTCAACAGTGGGAGCAGAAATGGCCAAAAGAGCAGAGGAAATAGCCGGAACGGACGAAGAGATTTCTCTAAAGGAGGGAGCAAAAATAGCCAGAGGCGCCTCATTAGCAGCAGGGCCAAAACCTTCGCGGAATAGATGATCCACAGAATCATGTGCAATAAAAGAAGAAGAATCCCCGGAGGTAGGAGGTCTGACATCAGGCACGGAAGACACTTCCACGAGTGTAGACTCATCGTCTGAGACCACCCTTCTTCTACGAGACATGTGCACCAAAGTGCCCTCTTCTTCTTCTAAGGTCCTAGACCCACCAACTTTCCTCTTTGAAGAAGAGGAACCAATAATAATCTCCTGGGCCTAAGCCAAAGACATCTTTGGAATGGATGCAGCAGACACGCCCCGAGCAGAAAAACCTTTCAAAAGAAAAAAAGGTTAAACAAACGAAGAAAAAGAAGCTCGAGTAAGGAAAAGAAGCAAAAAAAAAAAGTTTCACTTACCGTGAGTCTTCACTTTCCAACCATACTTTCCAGAGAAGTACTTCCAAGATCTTTCCTCCAATGGAGCAACCGACAACAGCTTTTCTACCCAATCACGGATACCAGAGACATTCTCAACAGTACCCATGATTGCTGAAAGAAGAAGAAAATAGCTACGATGTTAATAAAACACTTAAATCAAAGAGAAGAAAAATAACAAATGTGAGCTAAAATGTACTCACGTGCACGATTCCACTTCTCAGGGAAGGGAAGATTTTCCTCGCCCACTAAACCAGCAGTGGGCACAGCAACGTACCGAAGGTACCAACCTCTATCCTTATCGTCATCAGGGGTTACCAACACTTGTTTGCTCCTAGCAGCCAGAGTGAAACCCCTTGACGAAATAAGGTAGGAGAATAAAGATGAATGAGGTGATTGAAGGTAAAAGGAACCGAGGCTAAAGAAGATAAACATCTAAGACATGCGACAACCCGCCACACAAGAGGACCAACTTGTCCTAAGCAAACATTGAAGAAACGAAAAAATTTGATGATGACTGGATCAATAGGAGGCCTAAACCCTAGAGTAAAAGGGTAGGTATAAACAAAAGAATGCCCTGTCTTGTAAGACGTTATTCTTTGATTGCTATTCGGAATAACAATGGGAAAATCAGACTCCTAAGAACATTCCCTGCGAACAAGGGGAACGAAACCTTCGGTAATAAGAGTAGGATACCTATCAACACTATCAAGGGATAACGACTGATCTACAAGGACCTGACTATCCCCAGTGAAAGTAAACTCAGCAGGAATGATTTCATCAAATCGTGGTCCGCGTAGGGGTTCGTGATGTTCTCCACCCCTGGACAAAGACATGGAAGCCCTAGCTCTTGGAGAGACTAAAGACCTAGCAGAAGGAGGGGAAATAATATGGGAAGAAGAAGAGCCTCTCGAAGGAGTAGAGCCTAAACTCCTCAGTCTACCACCCCTCTGACTCCGAGTTGGAGCAGAAGACGATGTCAAATTCTCGACGTCTATCACTCTTTTAGATTGGTTCGAAGAAGACATGTTTATGAAGACAAGAATAAATTCTTTACAAATAAAAGAGACAAGTTAGAAAGTGTTTCGTGAAAGTAAAGAAAAGAAAAGAGGTATTTATACTTGAAGACAACCGTCAAACATGGGAAAAAATAATAATGAGAAAAGTCATAATTGAAGGTGTCACTTCGTGACTGATGCAGCCACAAAAAGCACTATAAGGCACTGAGTAAATGCAGAACCAATCCGGAGGGAACATGTGGCTGGAGAATTAAATGGAAGTGACAAGCGACGCCTATGTTCAGATAAGGATACAATGTTTTGACGTAAAGTGGCGGAAAAATATTCCCGCCATAAATGCGTATCCACTTACCAAATATTAATCGATAAATAAATGGTAAGTGGGGGGACTATCTGTATTGGTAAAAAGATTTTCACACGTATGATGATCCTTGATGACTTAGCCGGCTACGTGGACCAAGGAAAACATGACAGCTGGATATGATTCTATAAAGAGGTACGGAACAAAGAGGCACATATCAATAAACCTACGGGGTAATCAGCTACGGGAAACTCAACCTGATTGAGACAAGGAAGAGACACGGTCAGAATGAATCCGGAAAGAGCTACGGGCAGATTCAGAGATCCTCAATTAATGACTCACACGTTACACAACCTTCACGCAACAGTTACGGTTACTCTTTGTAACGTCCCATTAATGTAATAATTAGTCATTAATGAGCAATCATTGTAAGAGGTAGACGTTATATTAAGAAATCCCCTATATAAGGGAAGAGAATATAACTTGTAAAGATCATCTGAACCATAGATACAATACATTTTACTTTTCTGTGCATCATATCATTGTCCATTTACTTATTCTTTTTTTTACTTATCATTATTTCTCTGGTATCAGAAACCCGAGTTTATCCTAAAAATAGCTTTAGTCAAAGGATCTAATTCTTTGGTTAAACAGGGCGCCCGTGCAATTTTTACATGATTATAGGATTATAATCCCAAGACAAATTTATACCACATGGGAGGTGGGGTAAAATCCCAACTTTGAGGGGTCGTTTGGTATGACGTATATGGTGGGATAAGATATATCATTAAATTTATACCTTGTTTGGTTGGAGGTATAAATTTATCCTCGGATAAATTTGTACCACCGACCAAAAGGGTATAAATTTAATCCAAGACTTAATCCAGGATATCCCATCTTATCCCATCAAATGTAGGATTATCTTATCCCATCTCTCATGTGGTATAAATTAGTCATGGGATTATAATCCCGGGATAATTTAGTACGTGTACCAAACTACCCCTGATAGGATAAGGTGGAATAAATTGGGTTATCCTAGATTAAGTCTGGGATTAAATTTATACTGCCAACCAAACAAGGTATAAATTTAATCTCACATCTTGTCCCACCTTATCTCTCGTACCAAACGATAATGTTCATCGGTCTATTTGGTACGACTTCTAAAAAAAAGCATAAGATGCAAAAATATTAAATAAACTCCTCCTCTTCCGATAAATTAAATATTTCACAATGAAATTCAAAATCCCATAAATCAATTCATGCAAGTATCAAGAATGAAATCGCTAAATAGATAATCAATACACCATGTCTGTCAAAACCCTAGGGGAAGTACTCCATAAAAGTAGGAGAGATCATCATAAATAAAGATGAATAAGAAAACATGAATCCAAAGTTTTATTTTCCTTTGTAAGTGGGGAAGCAATACCCCTTTTTTTAAAATTCATTCTCACACATAATACCTCCATCAACGGTCGCATTTGCCATAAAACTAAGTTCAAGCAATTGCTTGTGCACTAAAAAAAATTGTGGCTTGTAGCAAATCAAGATTTACAGCATTTCTATCGTCAAATCCAAACTCGGTCAAAGAGTCTTGTAATTCAAATGGTATATGAACTGGATCTTTTATTATAAGTGCATCAATTTTTGGTCTAATTGCATTGGCTTTAACTCTTGTAAAATTTAGCATTATTAGCTCAAGCCCCATAAGAGATGTTGTTTTTGCACTATGTATTGATTGTAATGTTGATTAGCAAAGGTTTGGGTTCTTCGGCAATTTTTTCACGTTTTGCGCTGATGTTTCTGTACATTTGTTTAGTGATTGAATGGGGGTTGACTTTAATTTTGAGTTGTCCTAAGATTACAAAATTATTAGACTAATTAGGACGTGTTATTCAATATTTTGAATAGATTGAAGTCATTGGAGGTTGTTTGTGTAACGACCCGACCGGTCGTTTTGCTTTCTAGAAACCTATTTCCTTAAATAAGACTCTCAGTATGTGCATTTACAATTTCATGACTTGCGAAGATGGTTAGATCGGGTTCGGAAGGGTTCGAGTTGAAATCAGATACTTAGTTCCTTAATATTGTCTTAAAAGGGTTAAGTTTGACTTGGGTCAATATTTTTCGTATACGACCTCTGAACTACGGTTTGACGGTGCCAATAGGTTCGTATGATTATTTTGGACTTGGGCGTGTGTTCGGATCGAGTTTTGGATGACCCGGAAGTATTTCGACGCCTAAAATTGAAAGTTAGCACATTGAAGGTTTTAAAGTTCTTTAAATTTGGTTTGAAGTAAATCTTGGTGTTATCGAGGTTCGTTTGGAATTCCGATCCTGAGAATAGCTTCGTGCGGTAATTTAAGACTTGCACCCAAAATTTAGTGTCATTTTGAATAGTTTAAGTATGATTTGGCTCTTTCGAAGTGAGTTGCGAAGAACCTGCCGCAGGTGCGAGCTCGCAGAAGCGACCTAATTCTTGCAGAAGTGGCCAGGCGTAGGCTGGCTAGTGATAGCAGAAGCAAAGCAGGAGCCGCACTTGCGAACGTGCATGTGCGAAGGAGTTGATCGCATAAGCGGGGAAGGTCGCAGGTGCGACGTGGACGTAGAAGCGAGCTCTTGTCCGCAGAAGCGAAGGAGGCGAACCTGGGCTTGGTCCGCGCCTGCGAGATTTTATCCACATAAATGGAGCCACAGGTGCGGTAGTGCATCGCAAGTGCGAAAAATGCTGGAGGCAGTGACGTTCATTTAAGATGGGACTTTGGCCATTTCGGTTCATTTATTTCACTTCTTGGGCAATTTTAGGAGCTTCTTAGAGAAGGGTTTCCACCTAGCTATTAAAGGTAGGTAATTCTTATCCAATGTAATTGAAATACATAGATTATAGGTAGATTTTAACATGTAAAATTGTGAAAATTATGGGTTTAGTTAAAAAAAACCTAGGTTTGATAAAAATGAGATTTAACCACGTTAAAATTATATATTTCAGCTCGTGAGGTTATGTGTAACAATTATATTAAAAATTTTCCGGAAACCTGGCACGTGGGTCTGAGGGTGAATTTTAGGAATCTTCCCATTTGGTTTGGGTAATTACTCTAATAGTTAAATTATGAACTTTTGTATTGATTAATTCATATAACATTTGACTAGTTTCGGATTGTTCGGCACCGAGTTGAGGCTTTAGAACGAATTTTGGGTCGGAAAGTGAGCTTTGAGGCGAGGTAAGTCTCTTGCCTAACCTTGTTAGAAGGAAATTTACCCCATAGGTGATTTAAATTGCTATTTGATTCTAATTGTGGAGTCTACTTATTATGTTTAAGTCTGGTAGTTTAGGACCCAAATCATGAAATACTTGTGATGTTTGTACCCTACTAGTTAATTAAAGTGCTTAAATTATACTGAAACTTGTTAAAGGATTTGTAAAGACTGAATTTCACTTACTTGAGTTTTGGCGGGTCACTTGACCATTAATAGAGATTGTGCTTATATGTGTATTATCCTCATACTTGCTTTTAAATCAGATGTTCATAAAGTAATCTTTCTTCTTGTGGAGTGAGCCGAACGCCTCAGCAGTATAATAGATGCATCTATGGTTCGTGCCGCTCGACCCTCAGCAGCGTACACATTATTCTGGATCGAGTCGTACGTCATCGGCATAAATCATGCGCGTTGATGCTTGAAGCCCGAACACACTTGATATTATTTTTGATGAATTGAGAGGTTATAATTTATTAATTTGTTCGGAATTTATTTGGAATCAATATAATGTTAGTGAAAGACTTCTGGAATTTACTGTTAGCTAAAGAATCATTTAATAACTGATGCCATTGTGTTAATATTATTATCCACATACTCTGTGCTTGTTTAGCATTTTTGTATTTTATTGTTAGCCCATATTTAGTGTCGACGTCGACCCCTCGTCACTACTTATTTGAGATTAGACTGGATAATTACTGGGTACAAGTTGTTTATGTTCTCACACTAAACTTCTGCACTAATCGTGCAAGGATTTGAGGCAGGTGCATCTGGCAGTCATACTGGTACGCACATCCGATATCCCGAGGCTTAGTGGTGAGCTATTTTCCGAATCCGTTCTGCAGCACCCAAAGTCTCTCTTTTGCATTACTTTCTGTTTATTCTATTTTAGACAGTAATTCAGTATTTTGTATATTCTACTAGTAGCTTATACACTTGTGACACCAGGTCTTGGAATTATGCTAGTAGACATTTGATGGATTTTGAGTATTTATTTCACCACATTTGTTCTTATATTAGTTTACACTTTAATTTATTAATTTTCACCTCTCGCTTACTCAATAAATAGAAATCAACTATTTCAAAATTGTTAAAAAGAATAATACATGGCTAGCTCACCGTTGGCTTGCCTAGCGGCGACGTTGGGCGCCATCACGGCCAATAGGTGAAATTGCATTGTGATAACATGGTTTCCGAACACTAGTTTCACGTAGGTCTCACAGGTTATGAGTAGGCCTAATAGTCTTGTGGATCAGTGCGGAGACGTCTGTACTTATCTTCGAGAGGTTATATGGTGTTACAAACCTACTCTTTCTTCATCTCCTATCGTGCAGTTGATCTTGTGCTAAGTATCTTTCTCTTATTCTCTCACAGATGGTGAGAACACGCGCACATATGTACTCAATCATGGAGGAGTTTCTCCCCCTGGTTCTAGAGGCCGAGGGAAGGCTCCAGCTCATGGTAGAGGACGAGGACGTCTCAGAGTTTCCCCAGTTGTGCAACCAGTTGATCTAGTAGACCAGCAGGTTCTACTCCCATGACTTAGGACCAGTTCACACGCCTCTTCCTGGGCAGATATATTCTACCCTCTCAAAGGAAGGAGTTGTGATTTCAGTTCGAGCAGCTCAGCAGGGCCAGATGTTGGTGACCGACTATGAGGCGAGATTCTCTTAGTTGTCCCACTATGAACTTATGATACTTCCTATCGATGCAAAAAAAGTGCGGAGGTTTGTTGTAGGTTTTCACTTTGGTATTCATGCCACTATGGCCCGATAGGTTGAGATAGGGACTTCGTACGAGCTAGTTGTGGAGATAGCTAAGAGGATTGAGGGTGTCCGTCAGCGGAGCCGAGAGCAGGCGATGAGGGATAAACGGTTTCGATATTCTAGAGGGTTCAGTAGTTCCCCAGCTGGGGGCATAGGTTAGTTTGTAAGGGATCAGTCTAGAAGGCCCACATATCCAGCATTGCAGCCTCCTCGGGGTGCTCCAGTGTGACCTTATTTCGGAGCCATTACAGAGAGCTCCTACTATCCCCCAGCTATTCAGGGTTCCTCCAGTGGACCTTCAGATCATCGGGGTCAGACTTTAGGTTAGAAATCCAGCGTGTCGAGTGGTTGTTTTGAGTGCAGGGATCTTAGTCATGCGAGAAGGTTCTGACCCAGGAATCGGGGCAAGGTAGTGCAGCAGGGTCAGCAACCTATGATTACAGCACCAACTGCCACGCCAGTTGTATGGCCTCCCAAAGGCAGAGGGCAGGTGTGTAGGGGTCATCCTAGAGGTGGAGGCCGGCCAGGAGGTGCTCCAGCCAAGTTCTATGCCTTTCCAGCCAAACTAGATGCACTAGCCTCAGATGTCGTGATCACATGTATTATTTTTGTCTACGATAGGGATGCTTCGGTACTATTTGATCTTGGGTCTACATATTCACATTATTCATATATTTTTGCTTATTTCTTGGGTGTTCCTCGCGAGTCCTTGGGTACTCCTGTTATGTGTCCACTCTAGTGGGCGATTATGTTATTTTGGATCGAGTTTATCATTCCTATATCGTGAATTTCTAATGGTTATAAGACTGGAGTGGATCTTCTATTTCTTGATATGGACGGCTTTGAGGTCATTTTGGGCATGGATTGGTTGTCCCTATATCATGCCATCCTTGATTGCCTTGCCAAGACGGTTACCTTGGCGATGCCAGAGTTCCTTATATTGGAGTGGAAAGGTTCATTTGTCAGTGCATCTAGCCGGGTTATCTCTTTTCCGAAGGCTCGACACATGGTCGAGAAGGGTTGTTTGGCTTACCTAGATTATGTTCGGAATACTACAGAGACTCCGGTTGTTGATTTAGTGCATGTGGTTCGAGAGTTCTCCAATGTATTTCCTTCTGATCTTCAAGGAATGCCACCAGATCCTGATATCGATTTCTGTATTGATTTGGCACCTGGTACCCAGCCTATCTCTATCCCACCATACCGCATAGCTCCGAAAGAGTTGAAGGAGTTGAAAGAACAACTTCAGGATTCGCTATAAAAGAAGTTCATTAGATCGAATGTGTGCCTTTGGGTGCACAGTTGTTATTCATGAAGAAGAAAGATGGGATTATGCGGATGTGCACTGATTACCGTCAGTTGAACAAAGTTACCATTAAGAACAAGTACCCGTTTCCGCATATTGATGATTTGTTTGTAAAGTTGTAGGGTGCCAGGGCATTTTCTAAGATTGACTTGAGATCGGAGTACCATTAGTTGATGATTCGTGAATCAAATGTTTCGAAGACGACTTTCCGAACAGGATATGGCCAATGAGTTTCTAGTGATGTCCTTCGGTTTGACTAGCGCCCTGACGACGTTTATGGATTGTATAAACTGGGTGTTCAGGACATATATTGATTTGTTTTGTCATTGTCTTCATTGATGACATCTTGATCTACTCACGTAACATGGAGGAGCACGAGCAACATTTGAGAGTGGTGTTTCAGACCTTACAGGAACAAAAACTATATACTAAGTTCTCTGAGTGTGATTTTGGTTAGATTCTATAGCATTTTTGGGGTATATTGTTTCAAGCGAGGGTATTAAGGTAGATCCCAAGAAGATCGAGGCAGATCAGGGTTGGCCTCGTCCTACCACAATAACCGAGATCAGGAGCTTCTTGGGGTTAATAGGTTATTATCGTCGGTTTGTGGAAGGCTTCTCATTTATTGCAACCTTTGACTACATTGACCAGAAGGGTGCTCCATTCTGATGGTCCAATGATTGTGAAGCGAGCTTTTAGAAGATCAAGACCGCCTTGACTTCAGCACCGGTATTAGTGTTCCCTTTCGATTAAGGGATGTATATTGTGTATTCGACGCTTCACATGTTGGCCTGGGTTGTGAATTGATGCAAGATGGGCGAGTTATTGCATATGCTTCACGTCAGTTGATGCCCCTCGAGAAGAATTTCCTCGTACATGATTTGGAGTTGGCCGCGATTTTTCATGCACTTAAGATCTGGAGGCATTATCTTTTATGGGGTGTCCAATGAGGTTTACATCGATCATCGTAGCTTGCAGCATTTTTTTCCAGCAGAGGGATCTTAATTTGAGGCAGCGTGGGTGGCTTGAATTACTAAAAGATTATGATATTACCATCATTTATCATCCGGGCAAGGCGAATGTGGTTGCGGATGCCTTGATCATAAAGGCGGGGAGGGGGGTATGGTTAGTTCGCATTCATTCCAGCAGAGGAGAGGCCATTAGCTTTTGACATTCAGTCCTTGGCTAACAGATTTGTGAGGTTGGATAATTCAGAACCTATCCGAGTTCTGGCATGCGTTGTCGCCCAGTCTTCTCTATTCGAATAGATCAAGGCTATCCAGTGTGACAATACGCACTTAATGGTTCTTAGAGATACGTTACTACAGGTTGGTTCCAAGGAGGTTATTATCGGTGAAAATGGTGTTCTGCGACTCCAAGGTCATCAATCTGTCCCTAATGTCAATGGATTGAGGGAGAAGATTTTAGAGAAGGCACACAGTTCTCGGTATTCTATTCATCCAGGTGCTACGAAGATGTACCGCGACCTGAGGCAACACTATTGGTGGCGGCAGATGAAGAAGGACATAGTTGAGTATGTAGCGAGGTGCCTAAGTTGCCGGCAGGTTAAGTATGAGCATCAGAGGCCAGGTTGCCTACTCAAGTAGATGGTTATACTTGAGTGGAAATGGGAGCGCATTACTATGGACTTCGTAGTTGGGTTGTCGCGGACCTTGAGGAAGTTTGATGCAGTTTGGGTCATTTTTGATAGGTTGAGGAAGTCGGCACACTTCATTCCGGTTGTGACCATATATTCTTCAAAGAGGTTGGCCTAGATTTACGTTTAGGAGATTGTTCGGTTTCATGGTTTGCTTGTTTTCATCATATCAAATAGAGTCCCTCAGTTTACTTCACATTTCTGGAGGTCAGTATAGGGTGAGTTGGGGATCTAGGTAGATCTCAACATATCCTTTCATCCGCATACCGACGAGCAGTTGGAGCGGACGATTCAAATCTCGGAGAATATGCTTAAAGCATTTGTGATTGACTTCAGAGGGTAATGTGATCGATTCTTACCTTTGACCAAGTTTTCTTACAACAACAGTTGTCATTCCAGCATCGCTGTGGCTCCATTTAAGGCTTTATATGGTCCGCGATGTCATTCACCCATCGGATGGTTTGAGCCCTGCGAGACTAAGTTATATGGTAGTGATTTGTTGAAGGATGCCTTGTAAAAAGTAAAGTTGATTCATGAGCGACGTCGCACAAAATAGTCAAGACAGAAAAGTTATGTGGACCAGAAGGACGCGTGACTTATCATTTATAGTGGGCGAGAAGGTTCTCTTGAAAGTCTCGCCGATGAAGGGAAACATAAGGTTCGGGAAGAAGGGCAAGTTAAGTTGAGCCCAAGGTTGATAGGTCCATTTGAGGTGTTGAGACGAGTTGCGGAGGTTTCTTATGAGCTTGCTTTGCCCCCAGTCTATCGAGAGTTCATCCAGTCTTCCACGTGTCTATGCTCTGGAAGTATCATGCTTACAGGTCACATGTGTTAGACTATAGTGCGGTTCAGTTAGATGAGATCCTGGATTATGAGGAGGAGCCAGTTGCCATTGTTGACAAACAGGTTCTCTAGTTGAGGTCCAAGAAGATTTATGTGGTAAAAGTTCAGTGGAGGGGCTAACTAGTTGAGGAGTCAACTTGGGAGACCGAGGAGGACATGCAGAGCAGATATAAACACTTATTCGGCACTCTAGGTACAATTCTAGACCCGTTCAAGGACGAACGTTTGTTTAAGAGGTGCAGAAAGTAACGATCTGACATGTCGTTTTTCTTTCTAGATCCCCATTCCCCTAAATAAGACTCCCCGTATGTTCTTTTAGTGTTTTATGACTTGCAGAGATGGTTAGGTTAGGTTTGGAATGGTTTGGATTGAAATCAGAGCACTTAGTTCCTTAATATTGGTTTAAAAGGTTTAAGTTTTACTTGGGTTAATATTTTTAGTAAACGACCTCAGAATCGGGATTTGATAGTCCCAACAGGTTTGTACGATTATTTTGGACTTGTGCGTGTATTCGGATCAGGTTTTGGATGACCTAGGAGCGTTTCAGCGCCTAAAGTTGGAAGATGGTTCATTGAAGGTTTTAAAGTTCTTTAAATTTGGTTTGAAGTAGGTTTGAGTTAGATCGAGGTCCGTTTGGAATTCTGATCTTGGGAATAGCTCCGTATAGTGATTTAATACTTGCATGAAAAATTTGATGTCATTCCGAATAATTTAAGTATGATTCACCGCATTCGGATTAAGTTGGAAGAACTTGAAGTTCATAAGTTGATTCTATTTGGTTTTGGGTTGAGATTCTTAGTTTAATAGTTATCTTCCGCGTTCCGAGGGTGCGAACGAGTCCGTTTTTATGTTTACAAACTCTTGGTATGTTTTGTCGAGGCCTTAGGGCCCCCATATAGGATTCGAGGATCGAGCTTGTTTGCTCTTTGGAGAAGAGTTGTTGGTGCCTGTCATCTGGTGCGTTCGCACCTGCAATGGGAATGGCCACAGGTGCGTCGTCTTGCTCGCAGAAGCGGAAAGAGGAAGGGTCTGCGTGTCCGCAGAAGCGGACTCTCTTCTGCGATGAGGGGATCACAGGTGCAGAGAAGGCCAACGTGGGCAAGGTTGTTGTTGCGAGAAGCGCGTTTGCAGGTGCGGAGCCCTTTTGTAGGTGCGCCTAGTGCTCGGCTGGGTGTGTTCCCCACAAGCGGACATTTGTCTGCAGATGCGGCCCATGGTCTGCAAAAACGGAATCGTTGGAGGCAATGAGGTTCATTTAAGACGGGACTTAGGCCATTTGGTTCATTTATTTCACTTGCGCGATTTTTGGAGCTTCTTAGAGAGGGATTTCCACCTAACTATTGAAGGTAAGTATCTCCTACCCAATGTAAGTTAAAAATAAATATTATGGGTAGATTTTAACATGAAAAATTGTGAAATATTATGGGTTTAGTTGAAAAACCTAGGTTTTGATAAAAATGAGATTTAATCACGAAAATGATTATGGAATTGGGTGAAAATTATATATTTGAGTTCGTGAGGTTATGGGTAACATTTACTTCGAATATTTTTGGAATTCAGGCACGTGGGCCCGGGGGTAACTATTTGGATTCTTCCAATTTGGGATGAGTAATTAAGTTAATATTTAAATTATGAACTTTTGAATATGTATTGATTAATTTATATAACACTTGACTAATTTCGAATTGTTCGGCCCGAGTTGAGGCTTTAGAACGAATTTGTGGTCCGGAAAGTGATCTTTGAGAAGAGGTAAGTCTCTTGCCTAACCTTGTAAGAGGGAATTTACCCCATAGGTGATTTTAATTACTATTTGCTTCTAATTGTGGGGGCTACGTACGAACGAGGTGACGAGAGTCGGTGCATAGCTACAATTATGCTTATGTCAAGGCAGCTTAGGACCCAAATCATGAAATACTAGTAATGTTTGCACCCTACTTGTTAATTAAAGTGTCTAAATTATATTGAAACTTGTTAAGAAATTTGTAAAGACCGAATTTTACTTACTTGAGTTTTTGAGGGTTACTTGACTGTTAATCGAAATTGTGCTTCTTTGTGTTGGCCTCGTAATAACTTTAAATCAGATGTTCATAAGTATTATTTCTTCTTGTCGAGCGGGCCGAACGCCTCGGCAGTAGAATAGATGCATCTATGGTTCGTGTCGCACTACTCTCAATAGTGATTGCATTATTCTGGATCGGGCCGTATGACCTCAGCATAAATCGTGCGTGTTAATGTTTGAAGCCTGAACATACTTGATATTATTTTTCATGAAGTGAGAGATTATAATTTATTTATTTTTTCACATTTTACTTGGAATTAGTATGTGCTAATAGAAGACTCTTGGAATTTCCTATTTGTTGAAGAATTATTTAACCATTGTTGTTATTGTGTTAATATTATTGTTCACATACTCTGCGTGTTAATGTTTGAAGCCTGAACATATTTGATATTATTTTTCATGAAGTGAGAGATTATAATTTATTTATTTGTTCAAAATTTACTTGGAATTTTCTATTTGTTGAAGAATTATTTAATCACTGTTGTTATTGTGTTACTATTATTGTTCACATACTCTATGTCTATTTAGCATTCCTGTATTTTGTTGTTAGCCCATAGTAAGTGTCGATATCGACCCCTCGTCACTACTTCTTGTAGGTTAGACTGGATACATATGGGATACATATTGTTTATGTACTCACGCCACACTTCTGCACTAATTGTGGAGGATCTTAGGCAGGTGCATCTGGCAGTCTTACCGGCGCGCACCCCCGATACCCCAAAGTCTAGTGGTGAGATGCTCTTATGAGTCCGTTCGGTAGCACCTGGAGCCTCTCTTTTGCAGCATTTTCTATCTGCTCTATTTCAGACAGTAGTTTTTTTTTTGTATTTTAATATTCTACTAGTTTCTCATATACTTGTGACACTGGGTCTTGGAATCATGCTAGTAGACATTTGAAGGTTTTTGTGGATTTATTTCACCACACTTGTTCTTGTATTTGTTTACACTTTATTTCAAAATTGTTAAAAGAATAAATACATGGCTAGTTCACTGTTGGCTTGCCTAGCGGCGACGTTGAGCGCCATTACGGCCTATTGGTGAAATTGGGTCGTGACAGTGCCATCACGACTAGTGGATTTTGAGTCGTGACAGAATCCGATTGTCGTAATTAGTTTAATTGGAAATTTATATATTAACATTGTTGATACCCAATTTCTATCTTATAATTTCTCAAATAATCTATATACTTTCAAAATATCATTTTGCATCATTATTTAGTCTACAAGAGACATATGAGTGTTTTCTGTAATTTTCTATAATTTTTAGAGCTTAATAACTAATTTTCTTGCATTTAAATTACTTGAATATTTATTAATTATCCCTTAAATTATTTTTTGATGAATTAATCATCCAAAATTATTATTTGTGTCAACATATATGTTACAAAATATTATTACTTCATTTATATAATTATATTTATATTTTTAGGCTATTTTCATAATTTTGCAATAATAGCCTATACGCTAATTATATTTATTACATTATTCAGGACAAATAGCATTTTTTTATATTTTTATAATCTTAAGTTATTAGTTTTCAATCATTTTATTGCACAAAATAATATTTTATTATCTATTAATTATTTTTAAAATAATTTTCGTGTATTTAATTATTGGCCCAATACAGGGCTAATTTTCAGACCAAAACACTTGCCCAATGCCTTCAGCCCAGCATCGGCCCAAACAAAATAACCCCTTTAATTTAACACGGTTGGTGCCCATTTTAAACGACCCACCCCACTCTTTCCTTCTGTCTCAGTCTTTGATCTTAGAGATCTACGACCCACACGCCATCACCCATCTTTAAACTACCCAACCCAAAACCCTATCACCCATTTCCCTGAGACCGCCGCCCTAAAATCCTTTCTACACTCTTCTTTTCCTCTCAAACCCTAACATTCGCCTCCTCAAACCTTCCCAATTCCAGTTCTAATATGGAATCTCCCCACGACTTTCCTTCCATATATGTTCGATCTCTCCGTTATTTATATTGTATTGGTATTACATAATACTTGCCTATCTTTGGAAAGTATATAGTCCTAAATCAAGAAACAATCCGCAGACCTTCAAGATTTACACGATATTTCGTCTATATACACCTACTTCTAGGCCTCATGGCTCCGATTCAATGAGCTTTTTTTGCAATTCTTGTTCTTCGTCTAAACTAGGGTTTCCTGGAGTTTGCCCCAAAACTGATTCTAATTGATTTTTCATGCTACGTTTTCCTTATTTGTGTTTAATTTACTATTTTTCCTTGATGGGTACTTAATTTTGATGCGATATAAACCCCTCATCAATTCCCTTTTTGGACGGACCTTAGTCACTGAAATTAACGACTATTACTCTCTCTTATTCTCTCATTCTATAGCATTACGAAATTTGAGACCTTGGCCGGCTGAAAGCCAAGGCCACCGGAAATTTGATTGTTGCTCTTTCTTAGTGCGAGCACTGCCCAGGGTTCACTTAAAACCCTTGGAAACTCTGACGCACTGAGATTCTGGGAGTGTTGTTGTCTATTGCTAGTTGATTTGCTGTTGGAACTTAATTTACTTGTTCGTTTAATTTTCAATTGGTGAGTACCTTGACTCTTGCAATTCCATTCTTAGTTGTGGTACTATGCTTGTTCGAATTTTCTGAACCTATGTGATTACAATATGTTTTACCTTTATTTGCAGTCATATCTATCTCAAAGTTAGCCTATAGTCCTCTATTCTTTAGCATCAAAACTTGCCTCAATCCTGCACTTGGATATCTGCCACTATGTGCAACTCTGACCATCTTGAACCTACTTAGTCTACTATGTTTGTGCATACATGAGTTTACTATAGATGTTGTTTTCCCATATTTATGCACTGCTCTGAATTATTGTGTTAAATCTCTCGATGTACTAATTCATGCCCAAAATTTGTTCGATTGTACTTCTTTATACTAAGACATTCATGCATAACTTGATAGTTTCTCACTTTCTTAAAATGATCATGTTTATAGGAATTTTGAACCCTTCAGACAAGCATGATACTCTGCCATTTGTGAACCCCAATCTTTACTATAGTTGCCTGCTTTACTATCATCCTGTTGTAGACTTATTCCTGCTAGTGCTAAGTTTTCTCGAGATCAATGCCCAGGGAAACTTTGATGTGCATAAATGAACCTGCTATATGTGATCATTTTGCATTAGGTACTTGCTTACTGATTAGTTGTGGTGCTGATTTTTTGATACTGTTGACCCTGGGTTTCTTTAATAAGTTTCCATTTTAACATTCTTACTTGCCCTAAATTGGCCTACAATTCTTAGATGTGTCCTACCTTGCATTCTCGTTTTATTATAGGGAAGACTGTTGGGGTATCTATCCAAGGAGTGTATCTTGAGCATCATTGTAACTTGTCAATGTTCCTAAAAGCAATTCATGCCCCTGTTTGACTTGAGCTCTCATGCTTAGATCCTTTGCTTTATGGATTCATGTTTGCCTTATTCATGCAACTAATTAGGTGTATCTTAAGGAGTTTTTTATTTAAAATTTGTTTGATAATTTGAAAGCCCCATAAACATGCTCATTCTATGTGATGATGAAGTCATTGTGCATGTGTGCTCTTCTACTTGCTAGGAATCATCCTTAGTACGACACTTAGAAAGTCTGCATACTGATGATTGTGATAACTGGAACCCCTATGCATGTGCGCTTGCCTGAATTATGAGTCACCTGAATGATATGTTTGAATTTATGTCCATGTTCCTATTGTTTGTTAATGGGTAAGCAAGACAATTTCCTTCATGTTTGGGTCCTGGCTTATTGGGCCATGTGTGTGTTATTGGATCTGAGCATTGGTCAGACATGCTCATAAATCAGGTGTTGGACATGTTGGATACGCAAGGGTAAGGCTGTTGAAGGTCCTGAAGGCACTGCTGGGTTATTTTGTTGTGATGACCTAAAAGGTTATTTTTATATTTTAGAACTCAATTTCGCGCTTTTTAGCCTTAAAAATCTCATTTTTCCCTCCTCGATTTGTGTGCGCAGTCCGGGCGTGATTCCGGAAAGGGTTTATGTTGAAAATTATGAAAAGAATTATTTTTGCCTCAAAAAGTTTATTTTAGTTGACTTCGGTCAACGTTTTGGGTAAACGGACCCGGACCCGTGTTTGAAGGTCCCGGTGGGTCCGTAATGAAATATGTGACCTGGGCGTATGCCCCGAATCAAATTCTGAGGTCCCTAGCTCGAGTTATAATTTTTTGTTAAAAATTGAAAGACTAAAATTTTAATGGATTTTAAGAAATTGGTTAAAGTTTGATCTTGTTGGTATCGGGGTCGTATTTTAGTTCTGGATCCTTGTATATGTCTTTTATGATATTTAGTACTTGTCTGTGAAATTCGGTGAGAAACGGAGTTGGTTTGACGTGAATCGGACAAACGGATGTGAAAATAGTGGTTTTGAAGTTTCCTAAAAATTTCATTCAATTTGGTGCTAAATTCATAATTTTAGGTGTTATTTTGGCGATTTCATCGCACGAGCAAGTTCATATTATGTTTTAGGACTTGTGTGCATGTTTGGTTTGGAGCCCCAAGGGCTCCGGTGCTATTCAGACGATGAGCAAGTTGAGTTTAAAACTCAACAGGGCTGCTGGTGCACCAGATCTGGTGTGCTCGCACATGCGAGCCTTTGGTTGCAGGTGTGAGCCAAGCTCCGCATGTGCAACCCAAGGCTGGGAGGCTAGCTTCCGCAGATGCGAGATTTTCTCAGTAGGAGCGGGACCTCAGAAGCAGAACCCAGTCAGCAGATGCGGCCCTAGTTGGCCCAGTCTTTTTCACAGAAGTGGACACCTGGTCTGCAGAAGCGAATCCGCAGGTGCGACTAATGCACCGTAGGTGTGAAAGTTCATTTATATCGGGACTCAAGTTTCACATTTTTCAAAAGATAGAAGACCTAGAGGCGATTTTCAGAAGTCAATTTCTTTCCCAAAGTGTTGGTAAGTGATTCAAAATCATCTTCCTTCAATCCTCATTGCATTTCATAAAATTTCAACCTAAAATCTAGGGTGTTCATGGTAGAAATTAGGATTTTGGAAGAATTGGGGGGGGGGGGGGGTGGAAATTGGGGGTTTAGAAATANNGGGGGGGGGGGGGGGGGTTGCAAATTGGGGATTTAGACATCAATTTGGGGTCGAATTTCGAAACTAATTACATATTTTGGCTCGGGGGAGAATGGGTTAATGTGTTTTGGTCCGAACCTTGAGTTTTGACCAAGCGGGTCCGTAGTCGATTTTTGACTTTTTGGGGAAGAGTTTGGGAAACTTACACTTATGTATTGGGATTGATTTCTTTAGCAATAATTAATGTTATTAAGTTAATTATGACTAGATACGAGTGGTTTGGAGGTGGAATCTAGAGGAAAAGCTGTGGTTGAGCTTTAAATTTGGCATGTGGATCGAGGTAAGTGTTGTGTCTAACTTTGGCTTGAGGGATTAGGTATTATTTGACTATTTGCTACGTGCTTGGTTGTTGAGTACAATGTATAGGTGAGGTGACGAGCACCTATGTGTTGTTATCGAGTCATAGCATGAGAGAGAGTCTTATTCTTGTAACTGTTGTATTCTATAATCGTATTGTTCATGCTTAGCTTAGCCACTCGTTATGTTGAGAAGCTTTTATCATGTTTTACGGAAATTTGGTATTAGTTTAGTATTGGTTCAAAGTTGAGGTTGGTATTGTGGCATTAAATGTTGAAATACGACTGATTTATTGTATTCCTATCTCTCTATTGTTATTGTTCCTTGTTTTGGTGAGGAAGAGTGTAAAGCACGAAGGGTGATGTCGTGCCATGTTTTGTGAGTGATAATACACGAAGGGTGATGCCGTGTCATATTATGAGAGAGTCAAATCACGAAGGGTGATGCCGTTCCGTCTTATTATTTCATATGGTGAGGTTGAGAGTAAAAGCACGAATGGTGATGTCGTACAGTTCCCTTTACTATTTTTCTTGTTTTATCTGTTTAAGGCATATTGATTGATCCAGTTTTATCACTGTTTTTTATTCCTTATATTGTGAACCCCTCAGCATGCTCCCTTCCCAATATTTCTTGTGTTACTATTATTGTTCACATACTCTATGTCTATTTAGCATTCCTGTATTTTGTTGTTAGCCCATAGTAAGTGTCGATGTCGACCCCTCGTCACTACTTCTTGTAGGTTAGACTGGATACATATGGGATACATATTGTTTATGTACTCACGCTACACTTCTGAACTAATCATACAGGATCTTAGGCAGGTGCATCTGGCAGTCTTACTGGCGCGCACCCCCGGTACCCCAAAGTCTAGTGGTGAGATGCTCTTCTAAGTCCGTTCGGTAGCACCTGGAGCCTCTCTTTTGCAGCACTTTCTATTTGCTCTATTTCAGACTGTAGTTTTTTTTTTTTTGAATATTCTACTAGTTGCTCATATACTTGTGACACTGGGTCTTGGAATCATGCTAGTAGACATTTGAAGTTTTTTGTGGATTTATTTCGCCACACTTGTTCTTGTATTTGTTTACACTTTATTTTATTAAATTTTTCATCTCTTGCTTAATAAATAAAAATCAACTATTTCAAAATTGTTAAAAGAATAAATGCATGGCTAAGTCACTGTTGGCTTGCCTAGCGGCGACGTTGAGCGCCATCACGGCCTATTGGTGAAATTTGGTCGTGACAGTGCCATCACGACTAGTGGATTTTAAGTCGTGACAGAATCCGATTGTCGTAATTAGTTTAATTGGAAATTTATATATTAACATTGTTGATACCCAATTTCTCTCTTATAATTTCTCAAATAATCTATATACTTTCAAAATATCATTTTGCATCATTATTTAGTGTACAAGAGACATACGAGTGTTTTCTGTAATTTTCTATAATTTTTAGATCTTAAAAACTAATTTTCTTGCATTTAAATTACTTGAATATTTATTAATTATCCCTTAAATTGTTTTTTGATGAATTAATCATCCAAAATTATTATTTGCGTGAACATATATGTTTCATAATATTGTTAATTCATTTATAAAATTATATTTATATTTTTAGGTTATTTTCATAATTTTGCAATATTAGCCTATACGCTAATTATATTTATTACATTATTCAGGCTAAATAGCATTTTTTATATTTTTATAATCTTACGTTATTAGATTTCAATCATTTTATTGCACAAATAATATTTTATTATCTATTAATTATTTTTAAAATAATTTTCGTGTATTTAATTATTGGCCCAATATAGGGCTAATTTTCAGACCAAAACACTTGCCTAATGCCTTCAGCCCAGCATCGGCCCAAACCAAATAACCCCTTTAATTTAACACGGTTGGTGCCCGTTTTAAACGACCCAACCCACTCTTTCCTTCTGTCTCAGTCTTTGATTTCAGAGATCAACGGCCCACACGCCATCACCCATCTTTAAACTACCCAACCCAAAACTGTCACGACCCCAAATCCTAACAGGCCGTGATGGCGCCTATCGTGGAACTCGGCTAGCCAAACATCACTTTACTACGCATTTATTCAATTATAACAGTTCACAATATAAATATAAGCAGAAAACCATAGCATCAAATAATATAATTAAGTCTTAACGTCCCAATAATAGTCTAACAAACCTCCCAAGAACTGGAGTCAATAGTCATGAGCATCTAAGAATAAATAAATCTAACTCTGCTAAAACTATGATATATGTCTCTGAATCAAATGCTAAAACTAAATAAGGAAGGGAAATGGAGAAGTTGTGGACGCTGGACAGCTACCTCGAAATCTCGTGAAATGCTGCTATCAAACTGCATCAGCTACTGCTGCGAACTAGTACCTGGATCTGTGCACAGAGGCACAGGGAGTCTTTATGAGTACGCCAACTCAGTAGTAATAAAAATAAATCACAGTCTGAGTAATATAAACACACAGAACATGTACACAATTTCACAAACCAGTAAAACACTAAGTCACCACGTAGTATTCACCAATTCATAAGTTCGAAATCAATTTCCAGAAATCCTTTGAAGACAAGTACAATATTAGTATATCTCAGTAAAATTCTCAGTGAAAACCAGTTTGAAAACGAAGTAAATCATAGTTTGCAAACTCAGTAAAAATCTTCATAAAACTGCCCCTCGGGCCAAAGCGTTTCTCGTAACAATATTTTTCAGTATCAGCCCATCAGGCAACCTCACCATCACTTTGCCCATCATGCAACCTCACAATCACTCTGCCCATCAGGCAACCTCACAATCACTCTGCCCATCAGGCAACCTCACAATCACTCATCATAAGCCCCGCGGGCATCACTCAATCGGTACCGGCATTCACTAGGGGTGTGTTACAGACTCTGGAAGGGCTCCTACAGCTCAAGCGCAATAATAAGCCACAACATGGCATAATTCACACACAATATAGGCCCGCAGCCTCACTCATATCATATCATCTTCACAATATAGGCCAACAACCTCACTCAGTCAGACACTCTCAATCACCGGGTTCTCGACCCAAAAACAGTGTTTCATTTTCAAGAAGTAGTATGAAGATACTCTAAGTGTCAAAACAATTTCATAGAAAGGACTGAGTGAAAAATCATAACATATCAGTGAGGAAAATAGTAAAACATAACCCCAGAAGGGTAAACAAGTCGGCACTAGGCCCCAAACATGGCTTACAGCCCAAAACATATCATAATGTATAAATACTAATTAAGCAAAGGCTTAAAAATCGGTTTCGCAACTCAATAGTCGCCCAAATAGGAAACATTTTCCAAAGTTTCAACCTTTTTATTTCAAAACTCGTGAAAGGGTGCATAGTCTGATGTTTCATACCCTCTGGACAGGATTTAAAGACATTACTTACCTCAAAACTAGCCCGGAATAATTCCGCAATGCGCTTGCCTCTCGAATCAACCTCCGAAGGCTCAAAATCTACCAAGTTCAGAATTTTATCATCAATATATGCTTAAGGAAAAATTTCCAATCGAAAGATATCAAATTTACTCAAAAATCCGAAACCGTGCAAAACCCGACCCTCGCGCTTGCGTCCCAAAACTCAGAATGTTTTTACAAAAAAGTGTTCTTAATCTTCTCACGATTCCGTACATATAAAGAACACCAAAATCGGAGTTTGTTTGACCGCTCAAATCGACCCTTGAAGGTCTCATAATCTCATGCCCCAAAATCCTATTTTTCTACTGTTTTTCATGAATTATAGGCTGAGATTAAGGTCTATAATCACCCATAAACGAGTTTTAATAAACAAATTACTTACCTCTGTGCTACCCACTGATTTTCTCCTTCAAAATTGGTCCAAAAAGCTTTCCTCCGCTCAACAATGGTGTAAAAGAGGGTTTAAGTCGCGGAGGGTTTATTATTTAAGTGCCCAGTGATTTGCTCTCCGCGATCGCACTGATCAATACCCCAGACCTCCGCGATCACAACGCAGCTCACGCGATCGCGGTTCAGCAGAGCCTCAACCTATGCGATCGCAGCCATTCTAACGCGATCGCGAAGAACGTTTGACCTCACTCCCCACGCGCCTGACTGACCCTACGCCATCGCGATCAAGTCCACGCGATCGCACTGCTTAAGCCTCTCGCCTTACGCGATCTCACCCTCACTTCCGCGATCGCGATGCACAAATTTCCCCTGCCTTCCTTTAACCTTACACGGTCGCGGACCATTCCTCGCGATCGCGGTGAAAAATACCTGATGCACTAACACCAGAAAACCAACATTTCTCCTAAGTCCAAAAGTGCCCGTTAACCATCCGAAATCAATCCCGAGCCCCTCGGGACCCCAACCAAATATACCAACGCATACCATAACATCATTCGAACTTAGTTGCACTCTCGAAACACCAAAACTAACATCAAAACACCAAAATTACATGGGATTCCAGCCTAAGAACTTTGAAATTTCTAAAATTCACCAATGATGCCAAAATTATCCAAATCAACTCCGATTGACCTGAAATTTTGCGGACAAGTCCAAAATGACATTACAAACCTGTTCCAACTATCGAAATTCCACTTCGACCTCGATAGTCTATCTTCCACTGCCGACCGGAAATCACCAAAAACTAACTTTCGCCAATTCAAGCCTAATTTTATACCGGACATCACAAAATCTTTCTGAACATACTCCTAAATCCCAAATCACCTAACGAAGTTATTCGAACCATAAAATCCGTATTCCGAGGTTGTTTAATAATAAGTCAACTCTTAGTTGACTTTTCCCTTTTTAAGGCTATTTTAAAAGGCTAATTGACTGAATTCTCACTACAACCATTCAATTTCTAGCCTATCAACTCTAATACATCAATTACAGTATAACCAATATATATCAAGTCAATAACAACAATTATACTGCAGGTTTTTTTACGTAACGACGGATCGGGTCGTTACATTCTCCCCCTCTTAAGCAAACGTTCGTCCACGAACGAGTCTAGAAACATACTTGGAGTCTCAAACAAATGAGGATACTTGCTCTGCATTTCCCGCTCAGTCTCCCAAGTAGCTTCCTCTACTGGCTGACCTCTCCACTGTACTTTCACTGATGCTATCTCCTTAGATCTCAGCTTTTTGACCTCACGAGCCAAAGTTGCTACTGGCTCCACCTCGTATGACATATCACCCTCGAGCTGAACGGTGCTGAAGTCTAACACATGAGACGGAACAACAACGTATTTTCTGAGCATCGACACATGAAACACCGGATGAACACTCGACAAGCTGGGTGGTAAGGCAAGTCTATAAGCTACCTCTCCCACCTTCTGAAGTACCTCAAAAGGACCAATAAACGAGGACTTAGCTTTCCTCTCTTTCCGAACCTCACAATACCTTTCATGGGTGATACTTTTAGCAGTACCTTCTCACTTTCCATAAATGATACATCCCGAACCTTCCGGTCCGCATAACTCTACTACCTAGACTGCGACATGCGAAGTCGCTCCTGAATCAACTTCACCTTCTCTAATGCATCCTGAATCAAGCCTGTGCCCAATAACTTAGCCTCACCAGGCTCGAACCAACCAACCGAAGATCTACACCTTCTACCAAATAAAGCCTCATACGGGGCCATCTGAATACTGGACTGATAGCTATTATTATATGCAAACTCTGATAATGGCAGAAACTGATCCCATGAACCACCAAAATCAATCGCAAAAGCCCGTAACATGTCCTCCAATATCTGAATAGTCCGTTCCGACTGCCCGTCGATATGAGGGTGAAATGCAATGCTCAACTCTACATCAGTACCCATACCTTTCTGTACGGCTCTCCAAAATTGAGATGTGAACTTAGTACCCTTGTCAGAAATAATAGAAACCAGAACTCCATGCAACCGGACAATCTCCTTAATGTAGATACCAGCTAACCGCTCTGAAGTATAAGTAGTGCTGACAGGAATAAAATGTGCGGACTTGGTCAATCTGTCCACAATGATCCGAATAACATCAAGACCCTTTGAAGTCCAACAACGAAGTCCATGGTAATCCTTTCCCATGTCCATTCTGGAATATCTAACCTCTGAAGCAAACCACCTGGTCTCTAGTGCTCATACTTGACCTGCTGGCAGTTGAGACACCGTGCTACATACTCAACAATATCTCTCTTCATTCGCCTCCAGCAATAATGTTGTTTCAGATCCTGATACATCTTCCCCGACACCCGGATGAATAGAATATCGCGAACTGTGAGCCTCTGCTAATATCAACTCTCAAATGCCATCCACGTTGGGCACCCAAATACGGCCTTGCATCCTCATAACTCCATCATCACCAATAGTCACATCTCTGGCATCACCCCGCCGAACTCTATCCTGAAGAACTAATAGGTGTCGGTCCTCATATTGTCGTGCCTTAATCTGATCAAATAAAGAAGACTGGGAAGCCATGCTAGCTACCACCCGTGGAGGATCTGACAAATCCAATCTCACTAACTGACCCGCTAAAGCCTGAACATCAAGGGCTAAGGGTCGCTCTGCTGCTGAAAGATAAGCTAGACTTCCTAAACTCTCGGCTCTGCGACTCAAGGCATCGGCCACCACGTTGGCCTTCCCCGGATGATACAAAATGGTCAAGTCATAGTCCTTGAGAAGCTCCAACCATCTCATCTTCCGCTAATTCAAATCTTTCTGCCTTAGCAGATACTGCAAGCTACGATGATCGGTGTAAATCTCACATTGTACTCCATACAGATAATGCCGCCAAATTTTCAAGGCATGGACAATGGAAGCTAACTCAAGATCGTGCACTGGATAGTTCTTCTCTTGCACCTTCAACTGCCTCGACGTGTAGGCAATCACCCTACCGTCCTGTATAAGAACCCGAACCAGTAGGCAACACTAATACTAGGGCTGTGGTCAGTGCTGACTTGAGCTTCTGAAAGCTCTCTTCACATTCATCGGACCATCTGAATAGAACACCCTTCTGTGTTAATTTTGTCAGAGTTGAAGCAATAGAAGAAAATCCTTCCACAAAGCGACGGTAGTAACCCGCCAGACCAAGGAAACTCCGAATCTCTGTAGTTGAAGACGGTCTAGGCCAACTCTGCACCGCCTCAATCTTCTTCGGATCAACCTGAATACCCTCACTAGACACCGCGTGCCCCAAGAAAGCTACTGAACCAAGCCAAAACTCACACTTAGAGAATTTTGCATAAACCTTCTCTTCCCTCAATCTCTGCAACACGATTCTCAAATGTTGAGCATGCTCTTCTTGGCTACGAGAATAAACCAGGATGTCATCAATGAATACAATAACGAAGGTATCAAGAAAGGGCTGAAACACGCTATTCATTTTGCATGAATGCTGCTGGGGCATTGGTCAGCCCAAATGACATAACCAGAAACTCATAATGGCCGTATCTGGTCCTAAAAGCCGTCTTCGGAATATCAGAATCTCGAATCTTCAACTAATGATACCCCGACCTCAAGTCGATCTTGGAGAATACCTTAGCTCACTGAAGCTGATCAAATAAGTCATCAATACGAGGCAACAGATAACGATTTTGCACTGTAACCTTATTCAACTGTCTATAGTCCATATACATGCGCATCGAACCATCCTTCTTTTTCACAAACAACACCTGCACACCCCAAGCCGATACACTAGGCCGAATGAACCCCTTATCTTAGAGTTCCTGAAGTTGTTCTTTTAATTCTTTCAACTCCGCTAGTGCCATACGGTAAGGTGGAATAGAGATAGGATGAGTATCTGGCACCAGGTCAATACAAAAATCAATATCCATGTCAGGTGGCATGCCTGGCAGGTCTGCAGGAAACACATTCAGAAAATCATGGACTACGGGAACAGAATCAACAGACAGAGTCTCACTACTAACATCCCTCACAAACGCAAGATAAGATTCGCACCCTTTCTTAACCATACGCTGAGCCTTTAAATAACAAATCACTCTGCTAGGCACGTGCTCTATAGACCCCCTCCACTCAACTCTCGGAACTCCGGGCATAGCTAAGTTAACGGTCTTAGCATGACAATCAAGAATCACATGACATGGGGATAACCAATCCATGCCCAGAATCACATCGAAATTGACTATACTCAGTAACATCAAGTCCACTCGGGTCTCCAAACCCCCAATAGATATAAGACACGACCGGTACACACGATCCACAATAATAGTATCACCCACTGGAGTCGAAACATGAACAGAAGTAACTAGAGACTCACGGGGCATATTCAAAAAATGAGCAAAATAGGATGAGACATAAGAGTACGTGGAACCAGGGTCAAATGAAGCCAAAGCATCATTGTGACAAACTGAAATACAACCTGTAATCACTGCATCTGACGCCATAGCATCACACTTAGCCGGAAGTGCATAAATACGTGGCTGGCCTCCACCTGCTCGACCTCCCCCTCTAGGACGGCCTCTAGCTGCCTGACCACCACCCCTAGCCGCCTGGGTAGGTGGTGAAATAACTGGGGCTGAAGCCGAGGGCTGAACCCTCTGCTGAGCTGAACTAATGGGACGACGGGGACACTGCATCCACTCATGTCCGAACTCTCCATACTCATAACAATTACCTGGAGCTGGAGATGAAAACTGATGAAAACCTCTGCCACCGTGATAACCACCAGACGATCCCTGCATAGAAGAACCCTAATAAGATGATGCTCGGGCGGAGCTCTGAGCTGGTAGGGCACTAAAAGATGAACGTACCTGATGAGAATTGCGAGGTCCCTGCCCCGATGACACACCACTGTAAGTTGGGCGAACTGGTTGTGGAGATCTAAATGAACGACTTCTGTTACGCTGAAATTGCCCTCTGGGAGTGGCACCACTGAAATTACCTGCTCCCCGAGGCCTCTTGACCTCTCTTTCCTCATGATCCTGCCTACGAACCGACTCAATATCCCGAGAAATATCAACAACCTGCTCAAATGGGACCCCAGACACCCTCTCTCTGGTCATCAAAATCCGAAGCTGATACGAGAGGCCATCTACAAACCTCCTAATCCTTTCCCTGTCAGTAGGGACAATCGCAGGCGCATGTCTGGCTAACTCAGAAAACCTCATCTCGTACTGGGTAACTGATAATTCTCAATGGCGCATCTGCTCAAACTGCCTATGCTGCTCCTCTCTGTGGGATTGAGGAACATATTTCTCCAAAAAGATCGTGGAGAACTGCTGCCAGGTGAGAGGTGCTGAACCAACTGGCCTACGCCTCCCGAATGACTCCCACCAAGTAAAAGCAGCACCCGCAAACTGAAATGTAAAAAATGAGACCCCACTGGTCTCCAAAATACCCGCAATACGTAGTATCCTCTAGCATTTATCAAGAAAACCTTGGGCGTCCTCACCCTCTGTGCCTCCCACCAAGTAAAAGCAGCACCCGCAAACTGAAATGTAAAAAATGAGACCCCACTGGTCTCCAAAATACCCGCAATACGTAGTATCCTCTAGCATTTATCAAGAAAACCTTGGGCGTCCTCACCCTCTGTGCCTCCCACCAAGTAAAAGCAGCACCCGCAAACTGAAATGTAAAAAATGAGACCCCACTGGTCTCCAAAATACCCGTAGTACGTAGTATCCTCTAGCATTTATCAAGAAAACCTTGGGCGTTCTCACCCTCTGTGCCACTGAAGGTCAGAGGCTTAAGTCTGCTAAACCTCTCCAACCTACGCTGCTCATCCTCAGGCATATCAGCGACCACAAAATTCTGAGCTGGAGCAACCGGCTGAACTGGGGCTGCTCCTGGTGCCTGAATACCCCGTACAACCTGCTCAGGTGTCCGGGCAGCTGGAGTCTGGTTGCCTCCCCCGGTCTGAGATGTATCGGCAGTAGTAGACATAGCGACTGCCTGAGCCAAACTGGAACACACCGTCAATATCTAAGCGAGGGTCTCTTGAAGAACCGGAATAACAATAGGCACTGCCGGAGACTGAGCTTCTCCTGCTGGAGCACCATCGACGGGAACCTGATCCTGTACGATAGGGGGATCCTGTGGTACCACCCCGGCTGCTGCCTGAGCTGGTCCCCTACCTCTACCACAGCGTCGACCCCTTGTGGGTCCGGCTGGTGCCTGGTCACCCTGATCGGTATTTCGTATCCCCACCATCTGTGAGAGAATTAAACAACGTAAGTTTAGATTTTAAGAATCAATAGATTGGCACGAAAGAGTTCAAGAAAATAGAGATGTTTCCTAAAAGTTTGGCAGCCTCTAGAAGATAAGTACAGACGTCTCCGTACCGATTCGCAAGACTCTACTAAACCTGCTCATGACCGATGAGTCCTGTGTAACCTAGTGCTCTAATACCAACTTGTCACGACCCCAAATCCTAACAGGCCGTGATGGCGCATATCGAGGAACTAGGCTAGCCTATCATTTTACTACGCATTTATTCAATTATAACATTTCACAATATAACAATAAGCAGGCAACCATAACATCAAATAATATAATTAAGTCTTAACGTCCCAATAATAGTCTAACAAACCTCCCAAGAACTGGAGTCAATAGTCATGAGCATCTAAGAATAAATAAATCTAACTCTGCTAAAACTATGATATATGTCTCTGAATCAAATGCTAAAACTAAATAAGGAAGGAAAATGGAGAAGCTGTGGACGCTGGACAGCTACCTCGAAATCCGGTGAAATGCTGCTATCAAAATCGTCAGCTACTGCTGCGAACTAGTACCTGGATCTGTGCACAGAGGCACAGGGAGTCTTTATGAGTACGCCAACTCAGTAGTAATGAAAATAAATCACAGTCTGAGTAATATAAACACACAGAACATGTACACAATTCCACAATCCAGTAAAACACCAAGTCACCACGTAGTATTCATCAAGTCATAAGTTCGAAATCAATTTCCAGAAATCCTTTGAAGACAAGTATAATATCAGTATATCTTAGTAAAATTCTCAGTGAAAACCAGTTTGAAAACGAAGTAGATCATAGTTTGAAAACTCTGTAAAAATCTTCATAAAACTGCCTCTCGGACCAAAGCATTTCTCGTAACAATATTTTTCAGTATCAGCCCATCAGGCAACCTCACCATCACTCTGCCCATCAGGAAACCTCACAATCACTCTGCCCATCAGGAAACCTCACAATCACTCTGCCCATCAGGCAACCTCACAATCACTC
>ML257918.1:0-19346 GCA_005239495.1 Nicotiana undulata | reverse complement strand
GGGGGGGGGGGGGGGGGGGGTTGCAAATTGGGGATTTAGACCTCAATTTGGGGTCGGATTCCGAAGCTTATTACATATTCGGGCTCGGGGGAGAATGGGTTAATGTGTTTTGGTCCGAACCTTGAGTTTTGACGAAGCAGGTCCGTAGTCGATTTTTGACTTTTTGGGGAAGAGTTTGGGAAACTTACACTTATGTATTGGAATTGATTTCTTTAGCAATAATTAATGTTATTAAGTTAATTATGACTAGATACGAGTGGTTTGGAGGTGGAATCTAGAGGAAAAGCGGTGGTTGAGCTTTAAATTTGGCATGTGGATCGAGGTAAGTGTTGTGTCTAACTTTGGCTCGAGGGATTAGGTATTATTTGAATATTTTCTACGTGCTTGGTTGTTGAGTACAATGTATAGGTGAGGTTACGAGCACCTATGTGTTGTTGTCGAGTCATAGCATGAGAGCGAATCTTATTCTTGTAACTGTTATATTCTATAATCGTATTGTTCATGCTTAGCTTAACCATTCGTTATGTTGAGCAGCTTTTATCATGTTTTACGGAAATTTGGTATTAGTTTAGTATTGGTTCAAAGTTGAGGTTGGTATTGTGGCATTAAATGTTGAAATAAGACTGATTTATTGTATTCCTATCTCTCTATTGTTATTGTTCCTTGTTTTGGTGAGGAAGAGTGTAAAGCACGAAGGGTGATGTCGTGCCATGTTTTGTGAGTGATAATACACGAAGGGTGATGCCGTGTCATATTATGAGAGAGTCAAATCACGAACGGTGATGCCGTGTCGTCTTATTGTTTCATATGGTGAGGTTGAGAGTAAAAGCACGAAGGGTGATGCCGTGCAGTTCCCTTTACTATTTTTCTTGTTTTATCTGTTTAAGGCATATTGATTGATCCAGTTTTATCACTGTTTTTTATTCCTTATATTGTGAACCCCTCAGCATGCCCCCTTCCCAATATTTCTTGTCTTACTATTATTGTTCACATACTCTATGTCTATTTAGCATTCCTGTATTTTGTTGTTAGCCCATTTTAAGTGTCGATGTCGACCCCTCGTCACTACTTCTTGTAGGTTAGACTAGATACATATGGGATACATATTGTTTATGTACTCACGCTACACTTCTGCACTAATCATGCAGGATTTTAGGCAGGTGCATCTGGCAGTCTTACCGGCGCGCACCCCCGATACCCCAAAGTCTAGTGGTGAGATGCTCTTCTGAGTCCGTTCGGTAGCACCTGGAGCCTCTCTTTTGCAGCACTTTCTATCTGCTCTATTTCAGACAGTAGTTTTTTTTTTTGAATATTCTACTAGTTGCTCATATACTTGTGACGCTGGGTCTTGGAATCATGCTAGTAGACATTTGAAAGTTTTTGAGTATTTATTTCACCACACTTGTTCTTGTATTTGTTTACACTTTATTTTATTAAATTTTTCATCTCTTGCTTAATAAATAAAAACCAACTATTTCAAAAAATTTAAAAGAATAAATACATGGCTAGTTCACTGTTTGCTTGCCTAGAGGCGACGTTGAGTGCCATCACGGTCTATTGGTGAAATTGGGTCGTGAAAGTGCCATCACGACTAGTGGATTTTGAGTCGTGACAAAATCTGATTGTCGTAATTAGTTTAATTGGAAATTTATATATTAACATTGTTGATACCCAATTTCTCTCTTATAATTTCTCAAATAATCTATATATTTTCAAAATATCATTTTGCATCATTATTTAGTCTACAAGAGACATAGGAGTGTTTTCTGTAATTTTCTATAATTTTTAGAGCTTAAAAACTAATTTTCTTGCATTTAAATTACTTGAATATTTATTAATTATGCCTTAAATTGTTTTTTGATGAATTAATCATCCACCATTATTATTTGCGTCAACATATATGTTTCATAATATTGTTACTTCATTTATATAATTATATTTATATTTTTAGGCTATTTTCATAATTTTGCAATAATAGCCTATACGGCTAATTATATTTATTACATTATTCAGCCTAAATAGCATTTTTTATATTTTTATAATCTTACGTTATTAGTTTTAAATTATTTTATTGCACAAATAATATTTTATTATCTATTAATTATTTTTAAAAATAATTTTTAAAATAATTTTCGTGTATTTAATTATTGGCCCAATATAGGGCTAATTTTCAGACCAAAACACTTGCCCAATGCTTTCAGCCCAGCATCGGCCCAAACAAAATAACCCCTTTAATTTAACATGGTTGGTGCCCGTTTTAAACGACCCACCCCACTCTTTCCTTCTGTCTCAGTCTTTGATCTGAGAGATCTACGGCCCACACGCCATCACCCATCTTTAAACTACCCAACCCAAAGCCCTATCACCCATTTCCCTAAGACCGCCGCCCTAAAATCCTTTCTACACTCTTCTTTTCCTTTCAAACCCTAACATTCGCCTCCTCAAACCTTCCCCAATTCCAGTTCTAATATGGAATCTCCCCACGATTTTCCTTCCATATATGTTCGATCTCTCCGTTATTTACATTGTATTGGTATTACATAATACTTGCCTATCTTTGGAAAGTATATAGTCCTAAATCAAGAAAAAATCCGCAGACCTTCGAGATTTAGACGATATTTCGTCTATATACACCTACTTCTAGGCCTCATGGCTCCGATTCAATGAGATTTTTTGCAATTCTTGTTCTTCGTCTAAACTAGGGTTTCCTGGAGTTTGCCCCAAAACTGATTCTAATTAATTTTGCATGCTACGTTTTCCTTATTTGTGTTTAATTTACTATTTTTCCTTGATGGGTACTTAATTTTGATGCGATATAAACCCCTCATCAATTCCCTTTTTGGACGGACCTTAGTCACTGAAATTAACGACTATTACTCTCTCTTATTCTCTCATTCTATACCATTACGAAATTTGAGACCTTGGCCGGCTGAAAGCCAAGGCCACCGGAAATTTGATTGTTGCTCTTTCTTAGTGCGAGCACTGCCCAGGGTTCACTTAAAACCCTTGGAAACTCTGACGCACTGAGATTCTGGGAGTGTTGTTGTCTATTGCTAGTTGATTTGCTGTTGGAACTTAATTTACTTGTTCGTTTAATTTTCAATTGGTGAGTACCTTGACTCTTGCAATTCCATTCTTAGTTGTGGTACTATGCTTGTTCGAATTTTCTGAACCTATGTGATTACAATATGTGTTACCTTTATTTGCAGTCATATCTATCTCAAAGTTAGCCTATAGTCCTCTATTCTTTAGCATCAAAACTTGCCTCAATCCTGCACTTGGATATCTGCCACTATGTGCAACTCTGACCATCTTGAACCTACTTAGTCTACTATGTTTGTGCATACATGAGTTTACTATAGATGTTGTTTTCCCATATTTATGCAATGCTCTGAATTATTGTGTAAAAGCTCTCGATGTACTAATTCATGCCCAAAATTTGTTCGATTGTACTTCTTTATACTAAGACATTCATGCATAACTTGATAGTTGCTCACTTGCTTAAAATGATCATGTTTATAGGAATTCTGAACCCTTCAGACAAGCATGATACTCTGCCATTTGTGAACCCCAATCTTTACTATAGTTTCCTGCTTTACTATCATCATGTTGTAGACTTATTCTTGCTAGTGCTAAGTTTGCTCGAGTTCAATGCCTAGGGAAATTTTGATGTGCATAAATGAACCTGCTATATGTGATGATTTTGCATTAGGTACTTGCTTACTGATTAGTTGTGGTGCTAAGTTTGTGATACTGTTGATCCTGAGTTTCTTTACTAAGTTTCCTTATTAACATTCTTACTTGCTCTAAATTGGCCTACAATTCTTAGATGTGTCCTGCCTTGCATTCTCGTTTTATTTTTGGGAAGACTGTTGGGGTATCTATCCCAAGGGGTGTATCTTGAGCATCATTTTCACTTGTCAATCTTCTAAAAGCAATTAATGCCCCTGCTTGACTTGAGCTCTCATGCTTAGATCCTTTGCTTTATGGATTCATGTTTCCCTTATTCATGAAACTAATTAGGTGTATCTTAAGGAGTTTGTTATTTAAAATTTGTTTGCTAATTTGAAAGCCCCATAAACATGCTCATTCTGTGTGATGATGAAGTCATTTTGCATGTGTGCTCTTCTACTTGTTAGGCATCATCCTTAGTACGACACGTAGAAAGTCTGCATACTGATGATTGTGATAACTGGAACCCCAATGCATGTGCTCTTGCTTGAATTATGAGTCACCTGAATGATATGTTTGAATTTATGTCCATGTTCCTATTGTTGGTTAATGGGTAAGCAAGACAATTGCCTTCATGTTTGGGTCCTCTCTTATTGGGCCATGTGTGTGTTATTGGATCTGAGCATTGGTCAGACATGCTCGTAAATCAGGTGTTGGGCATGTTGGAAACGCAAGGGTTAGGCTGTTGAAGGTCTTGAAGGAACTGCTAGGTTATTTTGTTGTGATGACCTAAAAGGTCATTTTTATGTTTAGAACTCGATTTTGCGCTTTTTAGCCTTAAAAATCTCATTTTTACCTTCCTCGATTTGTGTGCGCAGTCTGGACGTGATTCCGGAAAGAGTTTATGTTGAAAATGATGAAAGTAATTATTTTTGCCTCAAAAAGTTTATTTTAGTTGACTTCGGTCAACATTTTGGGTAAACAGACTCGGACCTGTGTTTGAAGGTCCCGGTGGGTCCGTAATGAAATATGGGACCTGGGCGGATGCCCCGAATCAAATTCTGAGGTCCCTAGCTCGAGTTATAATTTTTTGTTAAAAATTGAAAGACTGAAATTTTAATGATTTAAGAAATTGGTTAAAGTTTGATCTTGATGGTATCGGGGCCGAATTTTAGTTCTAGATCCCTGTACATGTCCTTTATGATATTTAGTACCTGTCTGTGAAATTCGGTGAGGAACGGAGTTGGTCTGAACCTTGAGTTTTGACCAAGCGGTTCTGTAGTCGATTTTTGACTTTTTGGGGAAGGGTTTGGAAAACTTACACTTATGTATTGGAATTGATTTCTTTAGCAATAATTAATGTTATTAAGTTAATTATGACTAGATACGAGTGGTTTGGAGGTGGAATCTAGAGTAAAAGCGGTGGTTGAGCTTTAAATTTGGCATGAGGATCGAGGTAAGTGTTGTTTCTAACTTTGGCTTGAGGGATTAGGTATTATTTAACTATTTGCTACGTGCTTTGTTGTTGAGTACAATGTATAGGTGAGGTGAAGAGCACCTATGTGTTGTTGTCGAGTCATAGCATGAGAGCAAGTCTTATTCTTGTAATGGTTGTATTCTATAATCGTATTGTTCATGCTTAGCTTAGCCATTCGTTATGTTGAGCAACTTTTATCATGTTTTACGGAAATTTGGTATTATTTTAGTATTGGTTCAAATTTGAGGTTTGTATTGTGGCATTAAATGTTGAAATAAGACTGATTTATTGTATTCCTATCTCTCTATTGTTATTGTTCCTTGTTTTGGTGAGGAAGAGTGTAAAGCACGAAGGGTGATGTCGTGCCATGTTTTGTGAGTGATAATACACGAAGGGTGATGCCGTGTCATATTATGAGAGAGTCAAATCACGAAGGGTGATGCTGTGCCGTCTTATTGTTTCATATGGTGAGGTTGAGAGTAAAAGCATGAAGGGTGATGCCGTGCAGTTCCCTTTACTGTTTTTCTTGTTTTATTTGTTTAAGGCATATTGATTGATCCAGTTTTATCACTGTTTTTGTTCCTTATATTGTGGATATCTCAGCATGCCCCCTTCCCAATATTTCTTGTCTTATTTCTTTAATTACTGTTATTGATATATGTATGATTATACTGCACAGGTTGTTGTGGGTGTCTTGTCCAAGCCTCGTCACTACTTCACCAAGTTTAGGCTCGACACTTACCAGTACATGTGGTCGGTTATACTGATAGTGCACTCTGCACTTTTTGTGCAGATTCTGGTGTCGGTCTGAGCTAAGCTTGAGACTAGCTTCTGAATCTCACAACAAAGGAGACCCAAGGTAGATCTGCCAACGTCCGCCGACCCTGGAGTCCCCTTCTGTCTGTTTCAGTTAACTGTTTCTTTGACTCGTAAACATTTGTATTTTCTTTCAGCCAAATATTTGTACTTAAATCATAGAAGTCTATGATTTGTGACTCCAGATCATGGGTAGTTATGTATAAATATTTGGTTTTGTTGAGAATTTTTGCTTTCTTAATAATTCATTATGTGATAATTGTTTGTCATCGTTGTGAGTTTTAAGGGTATTGCTTATTGAGTCTCTAATGTTGGCTTTCTTAGCAAGTGATTGTTAGGCGCCATCACGGTCGCGACGATGGGAATTTAAGGTGGTGACAAGTTGGTATCAGAGCACTAGGTTGCCTAGGTCTCACAATTCACAAACAAGCTTACTAGAGTCTGGGGGATCGGTATGGAGATGTCTGTACTTATCTCCTATAGGCTATAAAGTTAGGAACAATTTTCACTTTTATTCAACTCTATTGTGAGATTTGGTTTTTCTCAGTACTGATTGAACTTTCCTATTCTTATTTTCTCGCAGATGGCGAGAACGCGTACCGCTTCTTTAGCTGAGCAACAGCCAGAGCCCCCAGCAACAACTCCTACGAGGGGCAGGGGTCGAGGCCGAGGCAGGGGCAGGGCTCAGCGCAGGGCCCGAGTAGCAGCCCTAGCCATGGAGCCTTAGGTAGAGTTCGATGATGAGCTTCCATCTCAAACTATTCCTGCCGGACCTGCTCAGGTTCCAGAGGGGTTTATTGTCACCCTAGTGCTTCAGGATGCCTTGGTCCGATTGGTAGACCTTATGGAGAGTGTGGCCTAGACTGACGCATTTCTCATGGCACCAGCCGTATCTCAGGATGGAAGAGGAGCCCAAACTCCTGCTACTCACACTCTGGAGTAGATGGCTGCCTAGTTTTAGACTCCATCAACTCATCCAATCGGAGTAGTTTAGTCGGTTGCTGCGGCACAACCTGGTGATGGGTCGGCTATGTCCTCTGAGGCCTTGTGAAGATTGGATAGGTTTACCAAGCTCTTCCTAGTTCATTTCAGTGGTGCTACTTCAGAGTATCTCCAGGAGTGTCTTGATAGCTGTCATGAGGTTCTTCAAAACATGGGTATATTGGAAACCAATGGGGTCCACTTTGCTGCTTTTCAGATGACTGGTTTTGCCAAGAAATGATGGAGGGATTATTTATTGACCAGAACAGTTGGGTAGCCTGCTCTTACCTGGACCAGTTCTCTCATCACTTCTTAAAGAAGTTTCTGCCTATCACCTTGAGAGAGGAGTGCCGCCATCAGTTCTAGCATCTCCAGCAGGGCAGCATGATTGTTACTCATTATGAGATCCATCTTGTGGATTTGGCCCGTCATGCTATTATTCTGCTTCCTACTGAGAGAGAGAGAGAGAGAGAGAGAGAGAGAGAGAGAGAGAGGTTGAGGAGGTTTATTGAGGGTCTTGCTCAGCCTATTAGATTGTAGATGGCTAAGGAGACTGGGAGTGAGATTTCTTTCCAGGATGTGGCCAATGTCGCTAGACGAGTCAAGATGGTTCTTGGATAGGGAGGTCAGGGGTCAGACAAGAGACCTCGTCATTCCGGTGGGTTCATTGGTGCCTTATCTAGAGGCGGGGGTACTTATGGTGGAGGCCATCCTCCCAGGACATTTCAGTCCGTACTCCAAGCATCCCACGGTGTCCCAGGTGGTCTTGGCGCTTATGTGCCTTATTCTGATCAGCCAGCCTACAGTGCACCACCAGCTCCTATCAGTGCAACTCCTCTCCTAAGTTTTTAGGGTGGTTATTCAGATCGATAGGGTTAGTTTCACGGCCAATAGTCACAGCAGCCGAGGTCTTGTTATACTTATTGTGATCCCAGGCACATTACTAGATTTTTCCCTCGTGCGTCGAGTAGTTCACAACACTAGAGTTCTCGTGCCATGGTTTTGGCACCAGTAGTTGCACCGCCTTCTCAGCCAGCTAGAGGTAAGGGTCAAACAGTTAGAGGTGGGGGCCAGATTGTTAGAGGTGGAGGTCAGGCCGTTAGAGGTGGAGGCCCGCCAGCTAGAGGTCGTCCTAGAGATATGGTTCGGAATGGTGGGGCTCAACCCCGTTGCTATGTTTTTCCAGCCAGACCTGAGGCTGAGTCGTCTGATGTTGTTATTACAGGTACTATTTCAGTTTGTAGTAGAGATGCTTCAGTTCTATTTGATCCGGGGTGGACTTACTCCTATGTGTCATCTTATTTTGCTTCATATTTGGTTGTACCTCGTGATTCCTTGAGTGCCCCTGTATATGTGTCCACACCTGTGGGGGATACTATTATTGTAGATCGTGTATATCATTCGTGTGTGGTCACTACTGGGAGTCTTGAGACCAGTATAGACCTTCTACCCCTTGATATGGTTGGTTTCGATGTTATACTAGGCATGGATTGGCTGTCACCTTATCACGCTATTTTGGACTATCATGCCAAGACGGTGAACTTAGCCTTGCCAGGGTTGCCTTGAATAGAGTGGAGAGGGACTCATGGTCATTCTTCCAGCAGGGTTATTTCTTATATGAAGGCTCGGCGTATGGTCGAGAAGGGGTGTCTAGCCTATTTGGCTTATGTTCGTGATTTTAGTGCGGAGGTTCCTTCTATGGATTTTGTGCCTGTTGTTTGTGAGTTCCCAAAGGTATTTCCTGCAGACCTGCAGGGGATGCCACCCGACAGGGATATTGATTTTTGTATTGATTTGGCTCCGGGCACTCAGCCCATTTCCATTTCTCCATACTAGATGACCCCATCAGAGTTGAAAGAATTGAAGGAACAGTTGCAGGATTTGCTTGATAAGGGTTTCATTAGAACTAGTGTCTCGCCCTGGGGTGGACCGGTTTTGTGTGTGAAGAAGAAGGATGGGTCTATGAGGATGTGTATAGATTATCGGTAGTTGAACAAAGTCACCATCAAGAACAAGTATCCACTGCCGAGGATTGATGATTTATTGATCAACTTCAGGGTGCCAAGGTGTTTTCGAAGATTGATTTGAGATCTGGCTACCATCAGTTGAGGATTAGGGCATCCAATGTCCCTAAGACAACTTTTCGAACGCAGTATGGGCTCTATGAGTTTCTGGTGATGTCCTTTGGGTTGACCAATGCCTCAACAACATTTATGGATTTGATGAACCGAGTGTTCAAGCCTTATTTGGATTCCTTTGTGATTTTGTTTGTTGATGACATCTTGATATACTCCCGCAGTCAGGAGGAGCATGAGCAGCATCTTAGGATAGTGCTCCATACTTTGAAGAATAGTTAGTTGTATGAAAAATTTTTAAAGTGCAAGTTTTGGTTGGATTCAGTCGCTTTCTTGGGCCACGTTGTATCGGCAGAGGGCATTCACGTAGATCCAAAGAAGATTGAGGCGGTCAAAAATTGGCCTAGATCTACTTCAGCCACGAAGATCAGGAGCTTCTTGAGTTTGGCAGGTTATTACCACCGATTTGTGGATGGGTTTTCATCTATAGCAGCCCCGTTGACCAGATTGACCCAGAAGGGTGCCCCGTTCAGGTGGTCGGACGAGTGTAAGGCAAGCTTTCAGAAGCTCAAGACAGCTTTGACTACATCGTCGGTGTTGGTGTTACCATCAGGCTTAGGATCTTACACAGTATATTGTGATGCCTCCCGTATTAGGCGTAGAGCAGTATTGATGCAAGAGGGCAAGGTGATTGCATATGCGTCTTGGCAGTTGAAGGCTCATGAGAAGAATTACCATGTCCATTATTTAGAGTTGGCAGCCATTGTACATGCGCTGATGATTTGGAGGCACTATCATTATGGCGTGTCGTGTGAGGTTTTCATGGCTCATCGCAACCTTCAGTATTTGTTCAAGCAAAAGGATCTCAATTTGAGGCAAAAGAGGTGGTTGGAGTTATGGAAAGACTATGATATCACCATCTTGTATCATCCGGGAAAGGCCAATGTGGTGACCGACGCATTGAGTAGGAAGGCAGTGAGTATGGGCAACCTTGTGTTCATTCCAGTCGGTGAGAGGGCGCTAGCTTCAGATGTTCAGACTTTGGCCAACCAGTTTGTGAGGTTGGATATTTTAGAGCCCAGCGGTGTTCTAGCTTGCACCGTCTCTCGGTCTTCCTTGTTTGAGCATATCATAGATCGGCAGTATGATGACCCTCATTTATTGTTTAGGGACACAGTGCGGCACGATGGTTCCAAATAGGTTATTGTTGGATATAACGGAGTTGTAAGGATGCAGGGTCGCGTGTATGTGCCTAATGTTTATGGGCTTCGTGTGTTGATTATTGAGGAGGACTATAGTTCTCGGTATTCTATTCACTCGAGCGCCGCCAAGATGTACTCAGATTTGCGGCACCTTTATAGGTGGAGGAGGATAAAGAAGGATATAGTTGCTTATGTAGCTCGGTACCTAAATTGTCAGCAGGTGAAGTATGAGCATCAGATACCCGGTGGTTTGCTTCAGCAGATAGAGATTCCTGAGTGGAAGTGGAAGCGTATCACTATGGACTTTGTTTTTGGACTCCCACAAACTCAGAGGAAGTTCGATGTCGTTTGGGTCATTGTGGATAGGCTAACCAAGTCAGTGCACTTTATTTCTCTGGCTATTACTAATTCTTCAGAGCGGTTGGTAGAGATTTATATTCGGGAGATCGTCCGTTGTCACGGTGTGCCCGTGTCTATCATTTCTGATCGAGGTACGCAGTTTACCTCACACTTTTGGAAGGTAGTACAACGTGAGTTGGGTACGTAGGTTGAGTTGAGAACAACATTCCATCCTTAGACGGAAGGACAGTCCGAGCGTACTATTCAGATCTTGGAAGATATGCTCCGCGCTTGTGTTATAGACTTCGGAGGATCGTGGGACCAATTATTGCCCCTTGCAGAGTTCGCCTACAACAACAGTTACCAGTGGAGCATTTAGATGGATCCCTATGATGCATTATATGGTAGGCGGTGCCAGTCGCCAGTTTGGTGGTTTGAGTCGAGGGAGGCTCAGTTATTGGGTACATATATAATACAGGAGGTCTTGGACAAGGTCAAGATTATACAGGATCGACTTTGCCCAACTCAGTCCAGGAAAAAGAGTTATGCCGACCGTAGAGTCCGTGATGTGGTATTCATGGTCGGGGAGAGAGTGTTGACGCGGGTGTCACCCATGAAGGGTGTCATGAGGTTTGGAAAGAAGGGAAAGTGGAGACCTAGATATATTGGGCCTTTTGAGATTCTCGAGAGAGTGAGAAAAGTGGCTTATAGACTTGTGTTGCCTCCGAGATTATCAACAATTCATCCAGTATTCCATGTGTCCATGCTTCAGAAGTATCAAGGTGACCCGTCCCACGTGTTAGATTCCAGCACTTTCCAATTGGATAAGGATTTGACTTATGAGGAGTAGCCGGTGGCTATTCTAGACCGGCAGGTGATCGGTGGCAAACCTACACCACTATAGAGTAGCGAGGATGGTCGATGTAGTTTTACCCAACAAGGTCGGATCGATTTCCATAGAAAGTTAATTGATTTGGAATTAGGTATCTAACTAAATCTAAATGCGTGTGTTTTTTCTTAATTGCACTTCCAAACATGATTGTGAGGATTCTACTTCTACTTCTATTTCTATTGTATGCTAAGATTACAGCTAAGTACAATATTATTTTTGATAGTTTTCAAGTGTTTAAAAGGACTAGGGCAGTGGCTTCCGCCTAGGTGAATATCTAACGGGTATCGAGAATCTAGGGCAAGTTTGATCAATTTGGGGTCGTAATATAGCTATCACACCCAAGTACTCACTTTATACCTCTCGGTAGTTTTAGTGATTTTTCCCAATTTGGCTTTCTTAAGTCCAAATGGATATATGCAATACAAGTGATATTAGCTCAAGTCGGGTATTACTATCTCTAGGTTTTACCCTTTAATTGGGGCTATCAATTTCTTGAATTGACCCCAATTCCTTGTTAGCCTAATTTTCCTAGACTTAGTCTCTCTTTCTCAAGAAGAGCCTAAGTCTTAAAGGCATGAATCAGTGTTTGCAACCACTAATTCTACAATTCTAGCATGAATTAGGCCAAATATCTCTAACCCATAAACAATCAAGCCCTAAAATTCAAGACCCAATAAGTATCTACACTAGGGTTGGATCACAACTCTAGCTATGGGTCTAGCTACTCATAATAATAGATGAAATCAAAGATAAAGAGGAGATATAATCCATAATTTTAAAGTAAGAGATGAAAATCTAATGTTTGAAGGTAAATTCAGTACAAAATTTCCCAAATAGGAAAACCTAGCCATCTCACATGCTCAGCAAAAACATAACATAACCTAAAATTGACAAAAAGATCTATTCATACTAGGCTGAAATTTCAGGACAAAAATACCCCTGCGGAGGTTTCACGACTGCGTAATTTTGACCGCGGCCGCACTCTTGCTTTCGCGGCTGTGTAATTCTGATTGCGGCTCGCGTTTCTTTACATATGGGTCTGGGTTGAACCTTGTTTCGCGAACCGGGTACTTTCCGCCGCATCCGCATGAGAGACCTCTGCGGCCGCATAATTTTAACGCGGACCGCCCTTCTCATTTTTGCATCACTTGTGAACTCTCTAAACCTTAGAAACCGCAGTCCGCGAACTTCCAATCGCGGCCGCAGTGGTACTTTCGCGGCCGCCTCTTTCTGATGCGGTCCGCGTTTACATTTGTGCCCAAAAATCACCTCTCTGATTCTCCATTTCGCGGGCCGCGTAATTATGTCTGCGTACGCGTTATACTTTTGCGGCCACACTTTTCTGTCGCGGTCCGCGTTCCACAGCTCTTGTCCAAGTCTTGGTCTTTTTTCAAGTTTTGACTCCTTTATGAGTTGATCATGGCAACTTTGGCTCATTTTGAACAATCTCTGCAAGAAAACATATTAAGTTAGTTTCCGGGAATACCTTCACGCATTTTTTGCTCAAAACACAAGTAAAAGAGAGCAAATAATAGGCTAAAATCCCTACTTATCAACTCTCCCAAACTTAAGCTTTTACTTGTCCTCAAGAAAATAAGGTAATTCCCTCCTCCAAAAGAAAAAGAAAAGGATATTTCAGTTGTCCTAAGGTGACTTCATCAAGCATCAATTGAGACTAACATTTACCCTCAACACAAATGATTATCAACAACATCATGTTACTACCTTTTGGGTTCTATAGTTCTAAGGTGACACAAGAGCATCAAGAGTTGGCTCAATTCATCAAGGAAGATCGATCTCTCACGTAGGTCATTGTGGATCCCAAACTCCTCCTCCTCCACTCTCTAGGAGCAAATCTCACTTTTTAAAATGTAACACTCAAAACAAGGATTGTGAAGAAGTGTGCTCATCACTCTCAAAAGAATTCTACAAGTCCGTCTCTAAGTATCATAAGCTTGACCCTTATGTAAATCACCACTAATGTAAGCCCACTCAACTTGAAATCATATAAGGCTTTAGCGGGGATGAAATGAAAGATTTTGGATCAAGGTAGGACATAATGAACTATGATGGTTTCATCTTTCCTTAAGCACTCCATTTTCTCATTTCGGCTCATACTTTCTTGACTCTTTGAGTCATTTTTCTTCTTCCTTATGGGAACTAGAGAGACATACAGTCACTCTTTCTCACTCATGACAATCATATTTCCCCTTTTTTCATCATTCCATGCCTTTCATCATTACATTTTTTGAATCCCTTCTACCTTCACTTTCTTTTTGACATATTTCTTTTTGGCTTTTATTCCTTTACTTTGCCTTTCCTTTTTATCAATTATTTTTCTTCTTTGAACCTTTTATCACTTTAAATTACCTCTTCTCTCTCCCAAACTTATGCTTTTGCCAATTCTACATCACGGATGCTAAGGAAAGATTGGGTTCCAAGAGAGGGTCATTGTAAAATGGATAAAGGCTTGTAATGTGTCTATTGAATAAAAAAGTCTTAGGATCAAAGGGGTTGACCAGGGATATCATATTGGTAGGCTACAGAATCTTTTAAAGTTCAAATGGGACCAAGGAGAGCCTACAATCACTTCTCAAGTCGAGCTACACTTAGAATTTCGCCTAGACAAACATTCAGGGCAATTTCTAGACTTATTGGCACGAGACTTGGACTTGCAATTCAATACCTCACCTCTCAAGCTATTGGATTGTCAAAGAGAATAGATTCGAGGCCCACAAAAACCCTAGCTAAGATTGAAGATCACAAATGGCTCAAAGAAACCACTCGATGATAGTTTTAGTAAACTCAAGAGTCTAAACGTCACAACTAGAGCTATTCTTTGTCAATAAACTTGTCTCTAACCATGAGGTCGAAGGTAAATGAGTTAGTACCAAGTGAAGCCTGCTTGATACACTTTTATTCATTACTACTATATATCAAAGGAAAAAAATAAAAGGACTCACTCCCTTAAGAAGGTTGTCACGCCATCCATCGTTGGGAATGTCACGCCCCTTTTTTTTCCCGAGCACTACTTTCAGGGCCGGTTTAAAAGGGTTTATGACATTGTTTGGGACAACTCGTTCCTTTTGGGAAAGGGGTTTGCACATTTCTGAACAGTCACCACCTAACGATTTTAAGGTGCGTTAGGGCACCTAATGGGTTTCATTTACAACTAAATTTGATAACCAGAGACAGGGTAAGGGCTTAAAATTATCCTAAGGGGAAGGTATTAGGAACCCTCAGGATCCACAAGTGTGGTTCCCAGCCAAATAGCATTTGTGAATTTGTGTAACTAGCAAGTAAAGAATTAATGTCCAAATAGTAGGGGTTTGAAATGTTCATAGCCTAAGCACACACATGTTGCTAGTAGTTGAGAAAGTTTAGTAGCCAATAGCTTTGAATAGAATTTTGGTCTAAACATGTTTATGGGAGTAAGGGGTATCCTAGGTTTGTTTGTAATGTGGATCACATCAATACAATACCTGGTATGACACTCCTCAAAGAGGGGCTACACGTGGTATTAGTGCGCCGTTCATCATATCCATATCTACCCTTTCCCACCCCATGAAGATAACTAAAGCGAGTGTTGGTCACGACCTCTATTGCATGCTGTTACTCGTCCCTTCCTATTAGTCCCGGAGGAATTTAGGACTTCTATCCTATAAAGGGGGTTCTAGGCGGACCCTCAGGTTTTAAAGGTAAAATTCTAAGGCGACATATAGAAAACAAATAGGACTGTAGATAGAGGGATAACACATAAACAGGAAAGGGGCTCAAATACCTCCACAAATAATGCACAAAATCAGCATGACTCAAACATCGTTAAGGTCTTGGTTTGAATTCAGATCCTAAAACATGGTAGCTAAGTGATAACAATAGAGAAACAAATTAATTGCATGACTCAGAGACGAAGTGCTAATCAGTTTGCCTACTGATTTTAAGCATGCTGATAGTTAGACAGTAATCAAAAGAGGACAATTCCAATTTCTTTTTTTTGAGGTTACTTACCTAAGGCTTTCCTAGGCGTAGGATCATATATGACATTCATCAGAGATGTTAAAATTTTTAAGGTTGTTATACTTAAGAGCACGTTGTTCTAAGTGTTGTGTATACAAGAGTTTATTACCAGTTGTTAGAGCAAAGTGAAATGTTTCGTACTCAGTAATTAGACTAAGTATAATTAGGCGAGTGTGATCTTAGAACATGATATCTAATGAAAAAACATGCAGAATAACTTAAAACATGATTTCTAAATGCACACCAAATTATGCACAGTTTCAGAATATGCAGGAGTGACAGTTTGTTTTAATGTTGTTTACCCTAAAACAAGATTTCTGAGTGCGTGGCATGGTTATAGCATGATGAGACATGATTGCAGCTTATGTTAACATATGTATCCTAGGACAGGATTTCTAAACGAGTTTCAGAATAGGCAGAACCACATAGTGACAGTTTATGTTAATGTTATTATCTGCCTTAGAGACATGTGTTCTAAGTGATGATGAGATGCTGGAAAACAGTATATGTGAATCCTAGGGAACATGGCATCTAATGCATGGCATGCTTTGTGTGTATTATTCCTAAACATGAACTCTATTGCACATATAGGAAAGTAAACCTAGGAGCATGGTTTCTACCCTTGTCTTACTACGGCATACATATTACCCTCCCTTTTTTTACTATCCAACCCCAGAGTTGTTTACAAATAACTATTACAGACCATTGAGCATGAATTACATAATTGAAATAGAAAAATAAGAATTTATCTATAGGGAGCCTGCAGTATAGGCCCAGATCCCTATGTCCTCGATGCCCAAACAACCTTTCTCGTGATTGGGGTGTGTCAAAGTTCCCTAAGGACCTCAAGGGATCCCGGGCAGTGCTCACACCCAGACTTCATAGCCACAGTAGAGTAAGTGCAGTATGGAAGGGCCAGACTTAGTGTGGCAAAGTTCAGAGGGAGCTCAGGGGTCCCAAAGCAATGCTCACACAAATGGGGCACAACTTAAGGGGTCTAAGAGTAGAGTGAGAGTGCTTGACATAGTTTTTGAAAAAAAAATGGTTGAGTGAGAAAACAGTTTTGAAAAAGAGACTTGATTGAAATGATTTTTATAATGAAAATTTCAACCACTAAAACAGTTTGAAAGAGCAGAAACACAATCTCAGGACCAAATGAGTTTAGCAACACACAAAGGACCAAGAGCAGTCAATCAACCATAAACAGGGGGTAATGGGATTTGAGGGACAACTATAGAGCATGTGAGGGCAAAGCATGTAGTAGGCAGAAGTATACATGGGTACACAATCAGAAGTTCCTAAGGGGTTCAGGGAACTGGGATTCAGCATAGTAACAATATCAAACAGCTTAAGGTAATACCAGTAAGGGCATGCCTTAACCAAAGCTTGTGTACATACATAGGCATAGAGAGATTCACATAGAAGCAGGTTTCAAGTACATAAAGACATACTGATTATGGAAGTAAGCATAGCTTAACATACTAGATGAAGTAGAGATTCTAATTACATGTTGAACAACAACATAATAGGTAGAAGCATATCAGAAACACAATGAACTGAATCGTCAATAGAAACATGTTGGTTTGAGAACTGGAATTTGAATTAGAACATACCAGTGAAGGAGACAGTAACACAAAGTAGGAGATAGGAGAGCACAATAGTTAGTGTTGGCTTGCAGCCGGCTAACTTAGAGCAATAACAAGTAGCACAGAAGAGAGCAGAGAGTAGAAAGTTTTAGTTGTGAAAGAGAGTTATTGAACTAGTCAGTTCGTCTCCTTCTTAATGAAAGAGTAGTGTACATATATAGTTTGAAAATAGGTAGAAAATAAGGTAGGAATCAAAATTAACCAGTAATTAAGGTACTATGTATCAATCAGTATAAAAATCAGCATAGATATCCCTTAATTGAAGGAGTTAAGTTCAAACGGTAATATGCAGATAACAAATAAGGAAAGATACCATATGTGACTGAGTATAACATATAAGGAAGTAATCTCAGCCTAGTACAAGTAATTGGTCTAGGTTCAGGAAATCTAATTAAGGAAATAACACAAGAATCCGTATGATAGCATAGTCGACCAAAAATAAGGCAAGGAAATAGCTCAAAGGTCGAAAAATCGGTAAAGAAATCATCATAAGAGATCAGTGAGAGGTAGCAATCACATGAAATCAGCACCAATTAAGGAAAGTATCATGTGTTTAAGGAAGTATTCAGAATCAGTAGAGAATATTGTGTAAAAGCAGAAGTGTACTAATCACAATCATTCAAGGATTCAAAAATGTCAAAATAGTACTGATTTAGGCGAGATAACTACACAATAGGCAAGAAGAAGTAGAATACAAGACCCCAGTAAGCATAGAAAAGTAAGAATCACATAGAATCGGGGATTCAAACTAGCACATAGTACTAATTATCAAAACATTATGAGAATGAGTGCAATGAACAAGTAATAGACAAAAATCAGAATCATAAGAGGACTAGTAAGGTGAAATCACACAAAGAATTAGGGATTCGTATAGAACACAATATGAATCGACAGAGTAATCATAATATAGGCAAAGAAGTGAATAGTCAGAAACCCTAATAAGCACAGTAGGGCAAAAATCACAGAAAAACCAGGAACATACTCATGAGCAACAGATACACATACCAATCGAAAGGACAAATCAATAAGACAGACTCAGGACTATAATACAGTGTTAAAACTAAGGTTTTAACATAATAAAAAGCGATCTTAACAAAAACCGTTTAAACATATGAAATCGTTTTTGAAGAAAGGTTAACACTTAAACTTGAGGAAATCGTTTTTGAAGAAAGGTTTTAGAAACCCTAGTTGGAAGACGAAAAATCATTTTAGGAAAAATGAAAAACTCTTGAAGAAAACATTAAAACAACTCAAATTATGTATAGATCTGTTACAGATCTAGAAAAATCGGAAGTTTTAGAAGTTCGGGTTTCAAAGAGAGAACCCAGAGAGGAGAGAAAACTCAAAGTTTTACCGGTTTCAACCGGAAAGTATAAGAATCTTACTTCGACGGCCATGGATGGCGGAAAAATGGCATGAAAGGCCATAGGTGGGAGTTGAATCGATCCAGGTTCTCTTAAGGGCTTCAGAACAGTGTCAAGTCGGCGTGGGAAGAGAGACATGGGCTAGGAGTGGTGGGAGTTCATGATTTTCGGCGAGGGAGATGGCCGGAGAAGATAGACAGAGTTCATCAGAGGGGAAGGTTCTAGAGAGAACTAGAGAGAGAAAGAGAGAGGGAGATAGAGAGACGGTGAGAGAGAATGAGACGGGGGAAAATGAATTAGAAGGGGGGTAGTCATTAGGGGTTAAATTAGGTAAGGGCTGATCTAGGCCGTTGATTTGAAATAATCAACGGCTCAGATTGAAATGGGGGATTGGGTCGGCTGTCTTTAAAGACTGGGCCTATTTCTTTGGGCCAATTAATTGGGTTGGGGTCCAGGTAGATTAGGCTGAAATTAGAATTAAGAGTGGCTATTTGTTAAATACCCATTTAAAATAGATAAATAATTAATAAAAAATGTTTAATAACTATAAAAATGAAATTGATGCCCAGTTGATGAAATTAGAGTAATTAACTAGTATTAGAAATATAAAATGACTGATTATTTGGTAAAAATAGCACAAATATATAGTTAGGCTATAATTGTAAAGTTATTGCAATTATAGCCAAATAATGCCAATTTGGCTAATTTGTGAAATAATAAAATCCTAATAGGATAAAAAATGATGTATTAGGCCAAAATATATTTTGAAATTATTTGTAATGTAATTTATGATTAATTATTTGATATAAAAGTATTGGATAAATTAGGAATAAATTGATAAAAATATGGGAAAATTATGGAAAAA